>CM065734.1:65333415-65338415 GCA_033310375.1 Conus canariensis
TTTTAAGGTGTATGAATGTTTTGTTTTGGTTTTGGTTTTTTTTTTCATTTGAGAAGTTCAAGTATAAGTAGTTTATTGAAATTTGCAAAATCCTGCACTTGGAACACTACATTTTCTCTCTGGATTCACTTACTTTCATGGTCTTCAGCATTATTATCATAAGGTATGGAGATTGTACACCGTGCTGATTCTTTGCTTGGGGATCAACTGATCGCCGTCTTTCTTAAAACCATCAGGAGCAAGAGAATTGTGAGGTCCTGAAGATGTGTGTTCGTTTTTATTTTGACGGCAGAGTGATGGTGCCCCCCTCCCCACCCCCTTCAAATACCAATATGCTATTTTAATAAAGTTTGGGACAAGAACAACCTGCACAGGGACGTCCTCTTTTTGATATTAACTGCTGATCATCCTTCGTACGTACTGACTGATCAATTGAATTTTCCCCCCATTTATTCACATGGACGCACAAACGGTGGTTGTACACTTAAAACACCATTAGTATTTTAAACAAGTGAAAAGAAAGAAGGGGGGGGGGGGGAACGATGAGGAGAAGGAGATGGGAAAATGATAATATGGCAAAGAAGAGGAGGGAACCGAGGTAAAGGAATTACAAGAAGAGAACAATGATGAAAAAAGAGGAAACTGAGAAATGGGAGTGATATACACGTGTGTATGTGGACTGATTTCCGTTCGTTGTGAACATGAGTCAGTTGTGAATCAGACAGTGAGCAGTAAAGACGTTCGAAGCGTTACCCTGTCTTCCAGTGGACCTTAGTTGCAGGTCTTGGTAAGTCTCCTCAGGTGTGCCACAAACTCTTCAGTGGACTCACCTGCTGCCTGGTGTCGTCGGTTGAACTTGAACGCTTTGTGCGTTTTGTTGGTAGAGCCCACACAATATTCATTCGAAGTTTATGTGACTTGTGTCCAAACCATTTTTTCCGTTTTATCCTCAAATGACAGACCTTCGTAAATGTCAAAAGCATCTAGGCAGGTAAATGAGAGAAAAACGTCTGTCCTGTACATTGTTGAATCTTCTTCCCTCTGATTTGTAACTGTCTCATAGCCGTCCCATAATTTCACCAGTTGCTTTGCAGATTTCCTCCCTTCACATCAAGTTCAGTGGGTAGCGGGATCTTGGCGTGTCGTTGGCTGACTCCTGTTCTTTCTTGTTCATCCTCCATGGCTGAACTTCAGTCTTCTTCCCTCTCTGCGTATCTTTCTTCTGCTGTCAAGTCCTTTCATAACTTCTGACACCATATTTTGTTCTCCATGCACACGACTCGGAAGACAGACTGCTTAGAGACCATACGAGTTGGACGTACATGACGAGACTTTGCGATCAAAATTAGCAGAAGTGTGACCATTGACACTGTGTGTATTGACATGTATAAAGCGCATGAGACAAGTCAGCAACAAACAATTCAGATGACGAGAAAGACACGGGATGTGCAGGTGGTCCAAGCATTTCAGAAAAAGAAACCAGACAAAAAGTAGCATCAAAAGGTTCAAAGCAGAGACTGGGGCGAAATGTGGATATGAAGGAACAGGAGAGTGTGGTGGTGAAGATATGAAGGAACAGGAGAGTGGTGGTGAAGGAGATATGAAGGAACAGGAGAGTGTGGTGGTGAAGATATGAAGGAACAGGAGAGTGTGGTGGTGAAGATATGAAGGAACAGGAGAGTGTGGTGGTGAAGATATGAAGGAACAGGAGAGTGTGGTGGTGAAGATATGAAGGAACAGGAGAGTGTGGTGGTGAAGATATGAAGGAACAGGAGAGTGTGGTGGTGAAGATATGAAGGAACAGGAGAGTGTGGTGGTGAAGATATGAAGGAACAGGAGAGTGTGGTGGTGAAGATATGAAGGAACAGGAGAGTGTGGTGGTGAAGATATGAAGGAACAGGAGAGTGTGGTGGTGAAGATATGAAGGAACAGGACAGTGTGGTGGTGAAGGAGATATGAAGGAACAGGACAGTGTGGTGGTGAAGATATGAAGGAACAGGAGAGTGTGGTGGTGAAGGAGATATGAAGGAACAGGAGAGTGTGGTGGTGAAGGAGATATGAAGGAACAGGAGAGTGTGGTGGTGAAGATATGAAGGAACAGGACAGTGTGGTGGTGAAGGAGATATGAAGGAACAGGACAGTGTGGTGGTGAAGATATGAAGGAACAGGAGAGTGTGGTGGTGAAGATATGAAGGAACAGGAGAGTGTGGTGGTGAAGATATGAAGGACCAGGACAGTGTGGTGGTGAAGGAGATATGAAGGAACAGGACAGTGTGGTGGTGAAGATATGAAGGAACAGGAGAGTGTGGTGGTGAAGGAGATATGAAGGAACAGGAGAGTGTGGTGGTGAAGGAGATATGAAGGAACAGGAGAGTGTGGTGGTGAAGGAGATATGAAGGAACAGGAGAGTGTGGTGGTGAAGATATGAAGGAACAGGAGAGTGTGGTGGTGAAGGAGATATAAAGGAACAGGACAGTGTGGTGGTGAAGATATGAAGGAACAGGAGAGTGTGGTGGTGAAGGAGATATGAAGGAACAGGAGAGTGTGGTGGTGAAGATATGAAGGAACAGGACAGTGTGGTGGTGAAGGAGATATGAAGGAACAGGACAGTGTGGTGGTGAAGGAGAAGATGAAGCTGAGGAGGAGATAGAACAGAGAATAATGTTGAGGATGAAGCTCAAGGTCAGGAAGACCAATAATGATAGAAAAAAGGAAATAGAAGGCGACGTAGAAGAAGAAGAGGAGGCTGAGGAAGGCGGAATGATAAGGGAATGATGGTGAAGAAGAGAGAGTTGATAAAGGGGAGTAATAACATGAAAATAAAGACAGACAGGAAGCTAGGGAAGGCGGAATGGTAAGGGAATGATGGTGAAGAAGAGATTGCTAAGGAAGGGAATAACCTTTAAAACTGATAAGAATACGATTGTGAAGAAGAGATTGCTAAGGAAGGGAATAATCTTTAAAACTGATAAGAATACGATTGTGAAGAAGAGATTGCTAAGGAAGGGAATAATGTTTAAAACTGATAAGAATACGATTGTGAAGAAGAGATTGCTAAGGAAGGGAATAACCTTTAAAACTGATAAGAATACGATTGTGAAGAAGAGATTGCTAAGGAAGGGAATAACCTTTAAAACTGATAAGAATACGAATGTGAAGAAGAGATTGCTAAGGAAGGGAATAACCTTTAAAACTGATAAGAATACGAATGTGAAGAAGAGATTGCTAAGGAAGGGAATAACCTTTAAAACTGATAAGAATCCGATTGTGAAGAAGAGATTGCTAAGGAAGGGAATAATCTTTAAAACTGATAAGAATGCGATTGTGAAGAAGAGACTCCTAAGGAAGGGAATAACCTTTAAAACTGATAAGAATGCGATTGTGAAGAAGAGATTGCTAAGGAAGGGAATAACCTTTAAAACTGATAAGAATGCGATTGTGAAGAAGAGATTGCTAAGGAAGGGAATAACCTTTAAAACTGATAAGAATGCGATTGTGAAGAAGAGACTGCTAAGGAAGGGAATAACCTTTAAAACTGATAAGAATGCGATTGTGAAGAAGAGATTGCTAAGGAAGGGAATAACCTTTAAAACTGATAAGAATACGATTGTGAAGAAGAGATTGCTAAGGAAGGGAATAACCTTTAAAACTGATAAGAATACGATTGTGAAGAAGAGATTGCTAAGGAAGGGGAATCATCTTTAAAAATGATCGAGAAGAAGAAAAGAAAGCTGAGGATGGGGAATAATGATAGGAGAATGATGACAAAGAAGAAGATAAACCAAACCAAACCAAACCAAAACAAAACAAACAAAACAAAACAGGATGCTGTTAGAAGAATGATGTTAGAAGAAGAAGAAGAAGAAGAAAAAGCACAGGAGGGGGAATGATCATAAGAAAATGATCGTGAAAGAAAAAGAGAAGAAGGTATGGAAAGGAAACAATTAGTTCAGGAAAGCTTCGTAAAGAAGCCGAGAAGGCTGAGGAAGGGGAATAATGATAGTGGAATGATGGTGAAGACGAACATCAGGAAACCGAGAAAAGGAAATATTAATGATAGATTAAAATGAAGAAGAGAATGTTGAGGAAGGGGAATAATAATAAGGATGTGATAGTGAAGAAGAAGAGGAAACTGAGGAAGGGGAATAATGATTAAAAAAAATGACGGTGAGGATTACCTGATTTCATGATACATGATTTAATTCAAGAGAACGTTTTTTCTTTACTCCACCGAGCATACGTTTATTGTTAAGCTATTTCTCTATGAGTACAGCTATTGCTTTGCCTTGTCAAAACATTTTCAATCAGTTTTTATGCTCACTTCTCCTGTAAAGAGAAAAGTTCCTTTTCCTTTGTTGTAAGGAAGCACTGAACCAGTCAACACATCTCTTCTTTGCAGTTTGTCTTCGCTCCTCATGGAACAGACGGCTACTTATAGACCCTGGAGGTTCCCTCTGGGCTCAGCGGTCCTCCTCACCCTCCTCGTCCTGTCCTGGATCACAGGTAGCCGGGCGGCCGATTCGAAGCCCAACATCGTCTTTGTTCTGGCGGATGACCTGGGTTACAATGACGTCGGTTACCACGGATCGGTGGTTCAAACCCCAACGCTGGACCACCTGGCCGCTGAAGGAGTGACTCTGGAGAACTACTACGTGCAGCAGATTTGCACTCCCTCCCGCTCTCAGC
Source organism: Conus canariensis (assembly GCA_033310375.1). Classification (NCBI taxonomy): domain Eukaryota; kingdom Metazoa; phylum Mollusca; class Gastropoda; order Neogastropoda; family Conidae; genus Conus; species Conus canariensis. The sequence continues at coordinate 65,338,102 of CM065734.1, forward strand.
TGATGTCGGGGAGATACCAGGTGTGTGGTGCAGATCAGGTATGGGAGTATATAAAAAGTGAAAGTAGCATACAAGCACATTTCGTGCAATATTTTTCATTTCAAAACTACCCTGCTGGGACGGGGGAGGGGGGCAGGGTTGGGGTGAGGGGGTTAGCATGCAAGCACATATCGTGCAGCATTTTTCAGCTCAAAACTGTAACCTGCTGGGACGGAGAGGGAGGGTGTGTGTGTGTGTGTTGTGTGTGTGTGTGCGCGGGGGAGGGGGGGGGAGGGGTTGGGGGGGGGGGGGTAGCATACAAACACATATCGTGC
>CM065734.1:65340915-65380915 GCA_033310375.1 Conus canariensis
GTGCTGAGGGACGCGGGCTACGCCACGCACATGGTGGGCAAGTGGCACCTGGGCTTCTTCCGACCGGAGTACTTGCCCACGAATCGCGGGTTCGATTCCTTTTATGGTAGGCTGGTGTATATCAGCTTTGATGTTGTAATTGTAGTAGTAGTAGTAGTAGTTGTTGTTGTTGTAGTTATTGTTGTTGTTGTTGTTGTTCTTCTATCTGTCTGTCTGTGGTCTGGTCAGTGCGTGGTGGTCGTGCGTGCGTGCGTGCGTGCGCGTGCGTGCGTGCGTGCGTGCGCGCGCGCCGCGCGCGCGCGCGCGGTTTGGTGTGTGTGTGTGTGTGTGTGAGAGAGAGAGAAGAGAGAGAGAGAGAGAGAGAGAGAGAGAGAGAGAGAGAGAGAGAGAGAGCTCTGCTCCGCGGGTTTAACTTGCAGCCTCACTGCCTAAGAGGAGAGATCACCTTCTGACTGACAAAGAGAGACAAAGGGATTATTTCACTAGACCCAAAGATAATGCAATGGCCCACGTTTCTCAACACTTACCTCCGTTGAGCAAAGTTTAAAAAGACGCTCCAGCAAAAACACAGTGAACGTCTCCCACTCAGAAAGCAACGGCAGGAAGTGTTCCAAGACTACGAAGGATGGTCAGTGACAACACCATTCCTCGTCGTTGACGTTCCTGGGGTTGAAGCCAGGGAAGACTACACAGCGACTTAACTGAAGCCCCTAAGACTTGAAATGCTGGACAGAGACTGCCCACCCACCATGTGGACTGGAGTCTACATACATCGCTGTGCAGAAAATGCGCTTGGAAATGGGGGAGATGGCGTGTTAAGGTACGGTTTCCTGACGGCAGCTCTCACACCAAGTCTGTAGCCACTGGTCAGTTTTTTTTTTACCAACCTCAGAGCCGAAACCTGCACGTTAGTTCGTGCTGCTCATTCTGTGTGCAAGAAACGGTCTGTCATCTCACACGGTCTTCTTCACCGACCGCCAAACCCTTCTCCAGAATCTTCAGTCAAATCAGAAAGACCAGATCCTTCAGAATGCAGAAAGAGAGCTTTAAATTCTGGGTTCCGAAACAGAACTATTGTTGCAGTGGATCCCACCAGATGTCACATGGAGCAAACTGCCCACCAGATGTCATATGGAGCAAACTGCCCACCAGATGTCACATGGAGCAAACTGCCCACCAGATGTCACATGGAGCAAACTGCCCACCAGATGTCACATGGAGCAAACTGCCCACCAATGTCACATGGAGCAAACTGCCCACCAGATGTCACATGGACAAACTGCCCACCAGATGTCATATGGAGCAAACTGCCCACCAGATGTCATATGGAGCAACCACAGGAACAAACTGCCCACCAGATGTCATATGGAAGCAAACAGCCACCAATGTCTATGGAGCAAACTGCCCAACAGACTCACATGGAGAAGAAAAGCACTCTTTAAGTCTTCAAACACGTGAGCAACGTCTCAGAAAGACCTGAGAAGGATAGCATCTACCTTGTAACATGAAACACGGTGTGTGTGTGTGTGTGTGTGTGTGTGTGTGTGTGTGTGTGTGTGTGTGTGTGTGTGTGTGTGTGTGTGCGCTTTACATTCTCCCGTTTGTAACAAAGAAGTAGGGTAACTCCTGCTCCCACGATGAAATTACTACACGCCCATTACTCCCAACGAATGCTGCTTACGACACCAAATCGCCCAGCAAAATGCACACAGAGCACGACAAAGAGAGACTGGCTACTGTTCCTTTAATGACACCACAGAGCACATAGAACAAACAAGGAGACCTAGGGATGTATCTGGCCTGCTGTTCCTTTCTTCCTTTGACATATCCTTTCATTCTCAGTCTGAAATGGATCTGGACCAAAGAAGGCATCCAGGGTCTGATGGACATTGGCGGACGGGTCTGCGATCTCCCTGTGTTATTCCAGTTTATTTGAGTGACTGGCAGTCAAGTGACCACGCAGTCCACAGCTCCTTTGATAATGTAACGGGAATGGTTTGAACATGAAAGTAAGCATCTCTTTCCGGAAGCGGTGTAACGCAATATGAACTCTACCCCGCGGAAAATACTACCAGGGGAAGTCATCTGACAGAATTTCAATGGACACCCCTATTCAAAACCCGACAAGATAGTTTCCTTCTGAAGCACAGTGCCTTTATGTTGAATATTGAGATCGGATCCGTTGAAGCAAAAACTGTGTCAGCTCCTATGTTTACTTGGCAGTCATGTAGAAGATAAAGGTGTTTTCGAATTAACTTCACGTTGATTCCTGGTGGAATCAAAATACAAGGGAGAGAAATCATGTTTGAAGTGAAGTGAAGGGGAGTGTTTTTTACGCAGCGTGGTCGTGGCGCGTTACACCTGGCTGTGAAGGCTGTGAATGTTGGTCGGTTGTTGCAAGGCTTCTTGACGGGTGAGGAAGACCATTACACCCACACGCGCAATGGGTTCCTGGATCTACGGGACAACCTGAAACCGGTTTACAACGAAAGTGGACATTACTCTACCCATCTGTTCACGCAGAAAGCCACTGACGTCATCCGTGCCCATGACCCAAAGAAGGTGGGGATGACGTGTAGCCTATATGTGTCCTTTTGCCTCCCTTTTCTCTGCTCTTCTCTCAGCTTTCTTCCCTTTCTCCTTTCTTTCTCTTTTCCTCCTTTCACCCTGTTTCCTTCAGGCAGTTGTTCTTTCCTTCTTTTCTTTTCTGCATTCGCTCCTTCATGCACTCATTTACTCACCTATGGATGACATGTTGTCGATTTGTTATGTATTTTTGTGTGTATGTAAGCACGCAGATATTATTTCGTTTAAAGTACGATGGCAGGAAGAGGCAGACTGGGGGGGGGGGGGGGGGGGGGGGGGGGGGGGGGAGGGAAATTCAACTTCAATTCTGTCCCTCCTATCCTCATTCTCTTTCTTAATCTTGTTTATCTCATCCTGTTATCCCCCCCTCTCTCTCTCTATTCCCTCCCTCTCTCTATCTCACTTTCTTTCTCTGACAAGGATTCCTCTTCTGTCACTAACCCTACTGGGCTGGATTTGCAGGGTCCCATGTTTCTGTACTTGGCCTACTCGGCCCGCACACGCCACAACAGGTGCCGGCCAGCTACCTGCAGCCCTACCAGAACATGACCGACCAGGACAGGAAGGTGTTTGCAGGTACAGGTGCCGGCCAGCTACCTGCAGCCCTGCCAGAACATGACCGACCAGGACAGGAATTTTTTGCAGGTACGTGCGGCCTCTACCCTACAGCCTGCCAGAACTGACCGACCTGTGACAGGGGTGTTTGCATGGTACAGGTGCCGGCCAGCTACCTACAGCCCTGCCAGAACATGACCGACCAGGACAGGAAGGTGTTTGCAGGTACAGGTGCCGGCCAGCTACCTACAGCCCTACCAGAACATGACCGACCAGGACAGGAAGGTGTTTGCAGGTACAGGTGCCGGCCAGCTACCTACAGCCCTGCCAGAACATGACCGACCAGGACAGGAAGGTGTTTGCAGGTACAGGTGCCGGCCAGCTACCTACAGCCCTGCCAGAACATGACCGACCAGGACAGGAAGGTGTTTGCAGGTACAGGTGCCGGCCAGCTACTACAGCCCTACCAGAACATGACCGACCAGGACAGGAAGGTGTTTGCAGGTACAGGTGCCGGCCAGCTACCTACAGCCCTACCAGAACATGACCGACCAGGACAGGAAGGTGTTTGCAGGTACAGGTGCCGGCCAGCTACCTACAGCCCTACCAGAACATGACCGACCAGGACAGGAAGGTGTTTGCAGGTACAGGTGCCGGCCAGCTACCTACAGCCCTACCAGAACATGACCGACCAGGACAGGAAGGTGTTTGCAGGTACAGGTGCCGGCCAGCTACCTACAGCCCTACCAGAACATGACCGACCAGGACAGGAAGGTGTTTGCAGGTACGTATGCGCATGCCTACGCTGAACACACCACTGTTTGCCATTCTTTAACCTCAGAGCAGAGATTTCCCATGTTTGAAGCGACTTCGTTAACCGCTAAGCCACCAAACACTCCACGTGAACACTTCCCTTACATAACCCCTTCTGTGTGTCCCCCCCCCCCCCTCCTCCCACTCCTCTCTTTCTCCAGACGACATTTACATGTTACGTATAATTGCTTGGATGGTTCTGTCGTTGAATCGAATGTAGTTCGACGGACGCTCTAAATCTTCATTTTCATTTTCTGGAAGTGTTGGCAGGGAGTCTGTTTTAGTGAACACTCTTAAAGACGTGGTAGAGACTCAAACTTGTGGTGCAAGCTGTTGATGTGATTAATCATGTGCAAATCTACAGCATTCGGCGATTTCCGTTGCCCAGGGCGTGGGGTGGGATGGGAAACGAGGGTGCGAGCATGTGGAACACTCTTAATCAATGGTCTCTGAATCAGCCTTTTACTCTGTTTCTTCTTCGGTCTTCCACATTTTGACTGGGTTCTCGTGAATGTTGAAAACTCCTGTATGATGTTAGGACGCTATTGGTTGCAGTGTGTGCTAATCCCACGTGACATTCAATACAAACAAGGCATAACGTTTACAACCATTCAATCCTCAACACAAATAACACAGATTTTGCCTGCAGGAGACGGTCAGGAGGGAAAATCGTTTCGGATTGTATATTGTCATCATTGGCTTTCCCCAAATAATGACGTCCTCCGGTTGGCCCTACGACATGAGTGCCATCTCACCTGTCTTTGTGTCATTGTTGGTTCCCGGCTGTCAGGGATGGTGACCTGTATGGATGAAGGAATCGGCAACGTGACAGCAGTCTTGAAGGAAAGGGGTCTTTGGAACAACACCGTGTTCGTCTTCTCCACAGGTGAGGTCCTCATGTCAACCACAGCTACAATCACTTTCATCAGGATTTAAAACTTGAGGCACTGAGAGAGACAAAGTCTGTTAGAATCATTGGAATTCCATAACGAGGGAGCAATCTCTCTCTCTCTCTCTCTCTCTCTCTCTCTCTATCTCAAACACACACACACATTCACTCACTCACACACACACACTCACTCACTCACACACACACACGCACGCACGCACACACACACACACACACACACACACACACACACACACACACACACACACACACACACACACACATGAGGTCAAGAGAACGCATTTATCCACAATAAATATTTACGTTTTTTTTTTTCCAACTTGCTAGTTACAGAATCTGTTCTGCTAAAACCCCCTTCCCTTCCCCTGTCTTTCATTCCCTTCTTCCACATTCTATTTCAACCTTTTCTTCTCACAGCGACCCTCCCCTTCCCTTCCCCTGTCTTTCATTCCCTTCTTCCACATTCTATTTCAACCTTTTCTTCTCACAGCGACCCTCCCCTCCCTTCCCCTGTCTTTCATTCCCTTCTTCCACATTCTATTTCAACCTTTTCTTCTCACAGCGACCCTCCCCTTCCCTTCCCCTGTCTTTCATTCCCTTCTTCCACATTCTATTTCAACCTTTTCTTCTCACAGCGACCCTCCCCTTCCCTTCCCCTGTCTTTCATTCCCTTCTTCCACATTCTATTTCAACCTTTTCTTCTCACAGCGACCCTCTCTTTGATTTTTCTTGCATTCTTTCCCCTTTTTTTTAACAAAATACCATCACTATTTCTCCCTGACCTTTCTTCCTTTCTTCTTCCTTCATTCTGCTTCTCCTCTTACACTCTGCCCTATCATCAGTTTCAGTTACAGCGTATCCACTAAGTGTCGAGACCAACGCGCATGGTTTAACGCTGATGGATACATGAATTGATATAACCAAGATGAAGGGATTTAAGAAGAGGGCTTCGTGGCTACGACTTAGCCGATGTCGGACCTTCGCATTGGCCCAACGCGCTGGTCAGATCTGGACTCGCCTACCTAACACCGGCTGTGCCATTGCTATCATTGTTGGCTGTGCCATTATCATCATTGTTGGCTGTGCCATTATTATCATTGTCGGCTGTGCCTTTATTATCATTGTTGGCTGTGCCTTTATTATCATTGTCGGCTGTGCCTTTATTATCATTGTCGGCTGTGCCATTATTATCATTGTCGGCTGTGCCATTATTATCATTGTCGGTTGTGCCGTTATTATCATTGTCGGCTGTGCCATTATTATCATTGTCGGATGTGCCATTATTATCATTGTTGGCCGTGCCATTAGTATCATTGTTGGCCGTGCCTTTATTATCATTGTTGGCTGTGCCTTTATTATCATTGTTGGCTGTGCCTTTATTATCATTGTTGGATGTGCCATTATTATCATATTTGGCTGTGCCATTATCATCATTGTTGGCTGTGCCATTAGTATCATTGTTGGCTGTGCCATTAGTATCATTGTTGGGCTGTGCCATTATTATCATTGTTGGCTGTGCCTTTATTATCATCGTTGGCTGTGCCATTAGTATCATTGTTGGCTGTGCCATTAGTATCATTGTTGGCTGTGCCATTATCATCATTGTTGGCTGTGCCCTTATTATCATTGTTGGCTGTGCCATTATTATCATTGTTGGCTGTGCCATTATTACCATTGTTGGCCGTGCCATTAGTATCATTGTTGGCTGTGTCATTATCATCATTGTTGGCTGTGCCTTTATTATCATCGTTGGCTGTGCCATTAGTATCATTGTTGGCAGTGCCATCAGTATGATCGTTGTTGGGCTGTGCCATTGTCATCAGATAACGGAGGACAAATCCAGGGAGCCTCCAGCAACTATCCACTGCGTGGCGGGAAAGGCTCTTTGTTTGAGGGAGGCGTGCGGGGTGTGGGCTTTGTGACCAGCCCTCTCCTCGTGACCCGTGGCGTGGTCAGCAAGGGCTTCATGCACATCGCTGATTGGTTCCCCACCTTTGTGGGCCGGCACGTACCTCCGTCAGCCACCCTCTGGATAGCTTCGACCAGTGGAGAATGATCAGGTGAAGGAATTTTGAGAGAGAGAGAGAGAGAGAGAGAGAGATGAACTGTGTTTATGAACATTCCAGGTTAGTCACTACTCCGAGACTCGGTTTCCTAAGTCATCTTCTGAACATTCATTTCCCACAAACAATAAAAGGTGCACGCAGTCACTACACACACACACAAACGCACATGCGCGCGCACGCAGGCACACACACATGCGCATACACACACACACACACACACACACACACACACACACACACACACACACACACACGTGCGCGCATACATGCGCTCGCTTCTACGCACACACATATGCACATATATGCATGTGCACATCCACACCCACACGTGCGCGCACATACACGGATACACGTGAACGCACACATGGATACACACAAGCACATGCATACACGCCCACATACAAAGACACACACACATACACACATATATGTACACATGCATATGCAGACACGGGTGTATGCTCACATGAGCCCACAAATCACACACGCACATGCACATGAACTGCACAGGCACACACGCAGGCACACGCGCACGCACACACACATACGCATGCGCGCGTGCACACACACACGTGCATGCACACATACACACACAAGCGTGCACACACGCATGCGTGCACACGACACACACACACACACACACACACACACACACACACACACTCATGCATACACATACATGTACATCATGCACACACACAATGCGCTCTCGCACACACATGGGCCCGAGCCCACACATCCATACACACACATGTGTACATTCACTACACACACATACGATGATAAAAAAGGCACAACCAATGTTAGGTAGGCATCCAAGGTCTGACCAGCGCGTTGGGCTAATGAGTAGGTCAAACATCTGCTAAGTCGTAGCCACTGGACCAGGCTGCTTCCAATTCAGTAGTGGGGCGACCATCCCCAACCCGGCGGGTCCCCGGGTGGCGGATAGGGGAACGGCCCTCAGATATGGGGGTTAGCTGTGATATAAGTCAGGCTTGCCTGGCAGAATAAGCAGTCCCGGACCAACTGAGATGTTCCTACCAGGACGGGGTGGGTCAACAGGTGGCACTGTTGTCCTCACTGAAATACCCCATGTGTCCTAAAACGGGCTCATCATGCGGTCAAGAGGCGCGGTATAACCTCTAGCCACGGGGTGGGACTCTCGGAGAAACAATCCCCCCGTGCTCACAGGGCAGGACGTACGGGCCATGAGCTAAGGGTGAGGCACCCCGAAAGAAAACTCCAGCTGAAGACGGAGGTATCGGGCCACTGGCGCAAATAAAACCACGATACCACGCATCTACGCTTTCATGATGATGCAGTCCACAGAATTTCGATGTGGCGCTCGACCTTCGGAGACCCGCCGGGGAGGTCGGGAGCCGGGCCCTATGCCTCAGAGGGGCCCACCCCAAGCAGTCGGTGGTCGGACAAAGAAACTCCGCATGCCTATGCGAGGAAGTAGGAGACATCATCCTCCTGCTGGTGCCAAGCAAACAGTATCACCCAGAATGCTTAACATTTTCCAGTGGAATGCAGAAGGGGTGCACAAGAAGAAACTTGGCCTGGCAGAAAGGATGCAACAAGAAAATATTGATATCGCATGTGTCCAAGAGACACATTTGACCGTAAACCATCGCTTTCAAGTGAGGGGTTACGAGACCATCAGGTTGGACCGTGAGGAAAGAAACAAAGGAGGGGTGCTTGTCTTGTGCGGAATTCCATAGCCGCACAAGAACTCAAGATCAACACCAATCAACAGGCAGAGATCCAAGGGGTTGATATAGTCCTTAAAGAACACAACATCAGGATCTACAATGTCTATTGCCCTAAGATCGTGATCTTTCCCTCACATACATGAACATCCCAGACAACAACTGCGTGGTGGTGGGAGATTTTAACAGTCACTCAGAGAGATGGGGCTATGACGAGACGGACAAGAGAGGCGAAGAAGTTGAGGATTGGGAGATTGACACACATCTTCATCTCATCAACCAAGAAGATGATGAACCCACCTTCAACTCAAGACGTTGGATGACCACATCAACACCAGATCCAGCGTTCGCCACCAACGACTTGTTCGTCAGGACCAGATGCTGTAGCAGGGCCAAGCTGAGACTGGCAATCACGAAGAAACTTGCAGGGATGGACTGAGGGGCTGACGAACGTATCCTGAAGAGACTCTATACGGGGAGAGTCCGACCTGTAGTTGAGTACGGGACATCAGCATGGGCGTCAGCTGCAAAGTCTAACCTCGACCATCTCAACAAGATACAGAACCAAGCTCAGCGTGTCATAACTGGCGCCATGAGATCCACCCCAATCCTGAAGATGGAGGAGACCACTGGGCTACAATCATTGGAGGACAGAAGGGACACAAAAATCCTCATCCAGGCAGCAAAATTCAAACGCCTTGAAAACCATCCAGTGAACAACAGAATGAGCAGACCCACCAAGAGCTGGCTGAAAAGAGGCAGCTTCATCCACCAGTCAAGACACCTTGAAAGACAAAGCCCAGTCTTGATGGAACACGAAGCAAAGCCTATCCTGGCAAATGTCACCCACCCATCTTGGAAGAGGCAGGTGTTCCCAACAGTCGTCACCAGCATTCCCGGAGTGGAGAAGAGAGGAACACAGTCAGACACCCAAAGGAAAGCCCTGGCCATGGAGTACATCTGCAACCAGTACCCCCAGAGAGACTGGCCCCATGTCTTTACAGATGGCTCCGCCACAGAAGCAATGAGGGATGGTGGAGCTGGAATCTTCCTCCGATACAAAGACGGAGATGAAGAAATTGCAATCCCAACAGGAAAATACTCCACCAACTTCCGAGCTGAGCGAGAAGCTCTTTGTGAGGCAGCCACAACAGTCTCGCAGAACTCACAAGAACAACAGGGCAGGTGGTGGTGTTCTCAGACGCTCTCTCCGTGCTCCAAGCCCTCAAGAACTCCCGCTGCAAAGAACAGAACCATCTTACTTCAGCCCTTGTTGCCCTGAGTGCCAGAGTGGAGAAAGTGGTGATACAATGGGTATCAGCACACTGTGGTATCAGAGGCAACAAAAAAGCGGAAATTCTGGCAAAAGACGGTGCACAGAAGGAGCAGGTCAACAACCTGGTGTCATACGATGAAATCAAGACAATCATCAAGGCACGGCAAGGAATAAAGTGGCGCCTCCAGCACCCCAAATACAACCCAGAAGACAAATACCATTTGCTGGGACGGCTGGGACGATGGAAACAGGTCAAGATCTTACGCCTGAAAGTGGCGCCTCCAGCAGCCCAAACACAACCCAGAAGACAAATACCATTTGCTGGGACGGCTGGGACGACGGGAACAGGTCAAGATATTACGCCTGAGGACTGGACACAATCGCCTGCTCCACCACATGCACACAAAATTTGGCATTGGACAGAGTGGAGAGTGCCCTTGTGGTGAGGGACCAATGACAACCGACCACATCCTTCAAGACTGTATGACGCATGCAGCATCCAGAAGGAAGTACTGGCCAACACCGACAGCAGTGGGAGCCAAGTTGTACAGCACCCTGGAGGAGCTGCGGTGGACGGCAGCCTTCATCGAGGACACCGGGCTGCTCATCTAACGGGAAGCGAACGAGGAAGAAGAAGAAGAAGAAGTTATCCGTCAGCTTGAAATTATGCGTAGTGTGGTCTCAAAACTCAGCGGATGTGGTGTAGCGTATATGCACTAGTTCGCACGCAGTGACACCTCCTCGATGAAACTGAAACTGAAACTTGGTGACTGAACGCAGACACGGGGAGGGAGAAGTGGGAGGTGGAGTGACGGAGGGGAAGTGGGGGATCACAACAACAGGCAACTGACAGCAAAACCAGACAAGCGGAAGAGAAGGGTGGTGAGGGGTGGTACTGCACTGGCAGTGTGGTCTGGCGTGTCATGGGCACGCAGCGGAAGAGAAGGGTGGTGAGGGGTGGTACTGCACTGGCCAGTGTGGTCTGGCGTGTCATGGGCACGCAGCGGAAGAGAAGGGTGGTGAGGGGTGGTACTGCACTGGCCAGTGTGGTCTGGCGTGTCATGGGCACGTAGCTCCCTGTGAATAGCCTGTGGTAAGCTCCAGTGTCATACACGGTAGTGCAGTGGTTCAATCAATCGAGGCATACTGAAATGTCCTTCATTGTTGTAGAAGCTCTTTCCCCTTTTGAAGGTGGGTGGGGGCTTGAAATGCCATAGGATTATAAAGAGATCAAATGAAATCTTCTTCAGTATCATGGAGGCTATTTTCCCTTTTGAAGGGAAGGGGGAGGGGAGGCTTAAAATGCCATGTGACAGTGTTCGAATTTTCGTAGGGACTTCCTCAAAGCTCTCCGAACTGACATCATTCGAGCTCCTTGAAATGAGAGTTATGTTCCTTGTCTTCGTAACGAGGCTTTAAGAGTTCCTTCCCTTGTTGTTTTGGAGTAACCGTTCGTTCTATATGTCGATCTTTTTCTACAACACATACAAACTCAGAAATCAAACTGAAGTCTGTGTCTGCTTATAGAGTTGTGTGCAACAAATCATTGCAATTCCAAAAATAGTGAATAAAGCAAGACATGATACCAGAAGTAGCAAATTCTGCATGCCAGTCTTTTTCATTTTCATGCATCAGTGTTAACTGACTTATTAAGAAGAGACAGTGGACAGATCAGGATGCCCACACTACAACCACTCACCTTAACTGGGCGGGCTGTTGGATATTGTGTGCATTCTTTTGTGTGCAGCGAAAATGCCCCCAGCCCCCGTCGAGAGCTTCTGCACAATATTGATCCCCTACAAAACCCTGTCGGTGATCGTCTTTACCCAGACAGGTTCGACACCCGGATCCAAGCGGCCATCCGGGTGGGAGACTGGAAGTTGATTACTGGAGACGCCGGTAGGGTTATTGCCCCTGTTCACCGTTTCTTTCTTGTTTTCCATCGTCCTGTTCTTTTTTTTTTTTTTTCTTGTCTGGTTTCGACCGGTTTGTTCATTTGTTCAAAGTCTGTTCAAAGCTGAAGTGTCAACACACATGTCTTCTTCAGACGTTATAAACAGCAGGTAAACAACAACAACAACAACTAAAACAACAAATACAGTGTTCTGCCGATGGGAGACAACATGAGAATGAGAACAATGAAAGAGGAGAGGGGGAAATGAGGACAGTTTAAACACAGTGAGCAGGAGAGAGAGAGAGAGAGAGAGAGAGAGAGAGAGAGAGAGAGAGAGAGAGAGAGAGATTAACTGATGATCTTTATTACAGAAGGTAATAGATAAGCTAAAAGATTATTCTGTCCATCTGGCCCTTGTTCGCTCAGAGACTAAGGCCAAGAGCACACCAACATTATCATAGGCTACATTATAGAACTGATTGTAACAAAACAGTGACAGACACTAAAACTGTCTGTCACACACGCACTCCAATGAAAGAATTCGCTAAAATGTTCTCATGGATGGGTGTTGAGGGTTGGGTGGGGAAATAATCTGGTGACTTTGTAAAATGTCGCTGCACTTGCTCAAAATGCAGCAAATCCTTGTTTAACTGTAGTTTGTGTATCATAGCCCCCTCCCCACTCTTTGTCTGTGAGTATGTGAGTTAATGCTATATTTTTACATATACATCAGTTTTCAAATATAATCTTCCATACTTTGCTGGTTTCTCGTGGAATCCAATTTTCATGTCCATATCTGTCCAAGTAAAAGAATATGTTGCATACATTTTATGAAAAAGTTTACAAATTCCCTGAAACATGTTCTCTCTCTCTCTCTCTCTCTCTCTCTCTCTCTCTCTCTCTCTCTCTCTCTCTCCCCCCCCCCCCCTCTGATCTTACTCTTCGTCTTTTCTGCCCACTCCCGTCTCTCTCTCTCTCTCTCTCTCTCTCTCTCTCTCTCTCTCTCTCTCTCTGATCATGCAGACACGCATGCGTACAAGAACACTGATGAGCGTATGACGCAAGCGCACGCAGGCACACACGAACCGAGGGCAAAATCCTACCTGCCTTACATCCAGCTCACTCTGCCTCTTCTCCTACAGTAAACCAAACCATGTGATGTCACACTGACCCCATCTGCCTCAGATCCCACCGTCCACTTTGCATGCCTGTGGTTCCCACCACTACCCCCCTCCCCCTGTTCACAGGACGCCAGAGATTCTGGTCCGCACCTCGAGACGGAAACGAGACCGTCATGCCAGATCCCGGAGACGAACCGGAGGAGGAGGAGGAGGAGGAGGAGGAGGAGGAGGACAAGAACGTCTGGCTGTTCAACATGGCGAGGGACCCCGAGGAACGCCGCGACCTGTCCGCCATCAAGCCCCGGAAGGTGAAGCAGCTTCTGAACCGCCTGCAGCACTACCAGGTCACAGCCGTGGAGCCCCTCGACCCCGCGTCCGATCCTGAGGCCTCTCCAGAACATCGTGATGGTGTGTGGGGACCCTGGAGAGGCGTCTGGGGGTGGGAATAAGAGGGGGGAAGGAAAGGGGGTCGGTCATGATGAAGAAGAAGTAGAGGAGGAGGCGGAAGGAGGAAGGAGGAGGGAGGAGGAGAGAGAGAGAGAGAGAGAGAGAGAGAGAGAGAGGAGAGAGAGAGAGAGAGAGAGAGAGAGAGAGAGAGAGAGAGGAGAGAGAGAGAGAGGAGGAGAGAAATGAATGATAAGAGGATGGAAAGAATCGAGCAATAAAAACAGGAAGGTGCTCGCATGCGCACGCACGCACGCACGCACGCACGCACGCACGCACGCACACACACACACACACACACACACACTGACAGGGCTTCAGATTTTATTTCACTTTACAGCTTCAAGTTGTTCATGTTCCAGAATTTTAGGGTGATATGTATATATGCATAACGCAGAATGCTACACTAATTGTAATGGGGACATTCAGTTTATTTTAATTGATTCAGTTTATTTACTTATTCGTTGTTGTTTTTTCATTGAAGGAGGTATGGGATTTCTCTGCCTTGCACAATATACATCTCTCTAGAGACAAGGGTCGGGGATGTTACTGATAATTTCCTGTCTCAACAGCTGACACTGACGTTGTTGCAATGACTCCAGAGTCAACGTACGGTTTCTTTCACAGAAAATAAAATACCACCACTTGCTGACTTCAGTTTGACATTCTGTGATATGATGCTTGTTCGTGTGTGTGTGTGTGTGTGTGTGTGTGTGTGTGTGTGTGTGTGCGTGCGCGCGCGCGCGCGCGCGTGCGTGCGTGCGTGCGTGCGTGCGTGTGCGTGTGTGTGTGTGTGTGTGTGTGTGTGTGTGTGTGTGTGTGCACGCACAGGCAATGCGCAGCGCATAACCCTTGCATCTTGCCATTAAGAGCAGGTATCTAGAACAGCGTACAAGCTTCAAGAATCATAAATAAGCAATTACGTATCAAGCATTGTTTAGATGAAAAGAATCATTCCTAGCTGGGAAACGATGATAATCACCTAATCCACTGAAGAAAATGGTATTGTTACTTGAAAGGAGTCGTTTTACAGAGAGAAAACGATTTTTTTTCTCGTATCGAAACTGTTTACACACGATGATTAGCTGTTTTCGCGGGATAATTAGCTGTTTTCGCGGGATAATTAGCTGTTTTCACGTGTTAAGCACCTGATTTCGCGGGATAGTTATATCACGGGCCATGCTCCCATCTGCAGCGATTATGGTTGACATGCATTATCCAGTGGCCCTGTGGTTAACGCAGTTGCTTAGCAAGGACATCAGTCCCTGGAACTGGGCTCTTACAGGACTGGTTATCTGTCCACGATGCCCAAGTGAGGATTGTGAGACTGAGGACAGGGCACTCCAGACTGAGATATCACATGTTCACAAAATTCCACATTGGCGAGTCTCCAAGTTGCCCGTGCGGCACTGCCCCCAATGACTGTGGAACAGTTCCTGCAGGACTGTCCCACACATCAAAAGCTAAGAGCAGAGACCTGGCCTGCCAACACATCGACGAGGGAAAAGCTGTATGGATCACTGGAGGGCCTCTGCCGTACGGCAGCCTTCGTCAGTGCCTTTGGGGTTCCTGCCTGAGTGTACGAAGAAGAAGAAATCCACGACACTTAAACTAGCGGTTCGAAGGAGAGAATGGCGAGGGCTCTGTCTACCAATCAGAGGCCGTTCTCATCTTCTGGTGCATGAAGAGGGCCGAACATAATTCAGAAAACACTCGGTATGTCGCGGATGATTGAGGGAAAGAAGCTGAATTAGACTATTAGATTGTTTAAACTCTCGTCTTTGTATTTCATCATCTCCTTCTCTGTACATGTCAGGCCACGTGACTGATTCGTCCAAGTCTGTTAACCTCTCTCTGATTGGGAGGGAGAGACTTCGGCGATCAAGTGTTGGTGTATCATTGTAATAATATAGGATTGGAAATGCCATATCCTGGCCCTACATGCCGCACACTGAGGTTATTTCAGCCTGGTCCCTACATGCCGCACACTGAGGTTATTTCAGCCTGGTCCCTACATGCCGCACACTGAGGTTATTTCAGCCTGGTCCCTACATGCCGCACACTGAGGTTATTTCAGCCTGGCCCCTACATGCCGCACACTGAGGTTATTTCAGCCTGGCCCTACATGCCCACACTGAGGTTATTTCAGCCTGGTCCCTACATGCCGCACACTGAGGTTATTTCAGCCTGGTCCCTACATGCTGCACTCTGAGGTTATTTCAGCCTGGTCCCTACATGCCACACTCTGAGGTTATTTCAGCCTGGTCCCTACATGCCGCACACTGAGGTTATTTCAGCCTGGTCCCTACATGCCCACTCTGAGGTTATTTCAGCCTGGCCCCTACATGCCGCACACTGAGGTTATTTCAGCCTGGCCCCTACATGCCGCACACTGAGGTATTTCGCCTGGCCCCTACATGCCGCACACTGAGGTTATGTCAGAGCACAGACAGAAAGCCAGCCTGGCCCTACATGCTGCACTCTGAGGTTATTTCAGCCTGCCCCTACATGCCGCACTCTGAGGTTATTTCAGCCTGGCCCCTACTTGCCACACACTGAGGTTATTTCAGAGCACAGACAGAAAGCCAGCCAGGCCCCTACATGCCGCACTCTGAGGTTATGTCAGAGCACAGACAGAAAGCCAGCCTGGCCCCTACATGCCGCACTCTGAAGTTATTTCAGAGCACAGACAGAAAGCCAGCCTGGCCCCTACATGCCACACTCAGGTTATTTCAGAGCAAGGACAGAAAACCAGCCTGGCCCCTACATGCCACACTCTGAGGTTATTTCAGAGCACAGACAGAAAGCCAGCCTGGCCCCTACATGCCGCACTCTGAGGTTATTTCAGCCTGGTCCCTACATGCCGCACACTGAGGTTATTTCAGCCTGGCCCCTACATGCCGCACTCTGAGGTTATTTCAGCCTGGTCCCTACATGCCGCACACTGAGGTTATTTCAGCCTGGCCCCAACATGCCACACACTGAGGTTATTTCAGCCTGGTCCCTACATGCCGCACACTGAGGTTATTTCAGCCTGGTCCCTACATGCCACACACTGAGGTTATTTCAGCCTGGTCCCTACATGCCGCACACTGAGGTTATTTCAGCCTGGCCCCTACATGCCGCACACTGAGGTTATTTCAGCCTGGTCCCTACATGCCGCACACTGAGGTTATTTCAGCCTGGCCCCTACATGCCGCACTCTGAGGTTATTTCAGAGCACGGACAGGAGATGGTCGCGGGACGGAGTCGTAGTTCCCTGCGAGGTGGCATAGCAGCGAACACCAAGGAAGAGGTGACAGCTCTCCTTTGAGGGACACTGATGTGAGAGATCAGTGTCAGGCGGCGCAGCGATCCTTCAAGCCATGTGGGTGACGGCGGATCTAGTCTGTCGCCGGGGAACGACTCCTGGAGATGCTGGGCGATCGGCGATGGAGCGCTGCCTGACTATGATTGCCGTGGCCTGGGATACCATGCTTTGACCCAGGCAGACTTGCGGGCACTCCTCATGGGGTTCGGCTGAAAAATTGCCCTCTCGGCCGTAGTCTGCGTGGACCACAGAATATTAAGGACTCGTGCAGCGCTCCAGCGACTTTCGTCCTGCTCCCTCTTTGAGGCGGCCTCACGCGGCACAGGACTATCGCCACCAGAGCACGAAGAAGGCCGCCTGGTGGTCCTGAAGAAAGCCTGTTGGTGGGGGAAAGAGGCGAAATACACCGACGACCATCGTCAGCCGACCAACACCCGAATTTGAACTACAGTTCAAAAGGAACCAGAGCTCAGAGAGCGACAGAGGACGCTCCCCACACAGAACTCACCCACTACAGCCAGCGACAGCAGTTGCAACAGAATATGCAGACCTATGTCTGCGAGTATACCTTGTCCTTAAGGGCCTCCTGCCAATAGGACGTAAATCTCACTCATCACCATCACCAGAAGGTGGTCCACTACCCTACACAAAGCAAATTTCTAATGGAGCCATTTTTATTTCTTTGTCATTGTATATTCCATATACAACCGAAGCAAAAATGTTAATGTCGAATCTGACTATGTTTATTTGATTAATCAGTTTAGGCCCAATGTCAGAAAAACATCCTAAATTTCATCAGTGCACGCAAAACACACACACACACACACACACACACACACACACACACACACACACACACACACACACACACACACATTGATGCCTATGTACAGCTTATTAGGTACTGGTGCAGACTTCTTGTATTATCACATGACCGCTACGCTCGTCAATGTTACAATATGTTGTTTATGCATGATAATAATGGCAGACAGAACTGGGCTACTCAAGTTAGAACCATTTTGTGTACATTTGGATCTGGCCATGTATGGGTGATGCAAGATGTTGGAGATCCTAGCTACTTTCTTAAAGTATTCACAGAAAGATTAGAGGATCATTTCCGTCAGTGCTGGCATGAATCAGTTGTAACAGAGGGAGACTATATCTTATACCAACCAGAAATCTTAAGGGCCACCTATATAAGCCAGTTAGAAAATCATGAGCACCGTCGTGTTCTTTGTCTGGTTAAATCAAATCGACTCCCACTAAATGGAATTCCACGTTATGGCAAATGTTTGTCAAATCCAATTTGTAAAGTCTGTGATTTGAACTGTGTTGAAGACCTTGTTCATTTTTTGCTTGTGTGCCCAAGGTATGCTGCACTCCGTAAAAGACATATCCCTCTGTATTACAACCGCTTCCCATCAACTCTAAAAGTACAATTGCTATTCACAAATCTCAGCGGAAAATTAGCCTTTAGAGTTGCGACCTATATTTGTGAAGCTATGAAACTGAGATGCCAAACTACATCTTGATTGAAATGTTTTGCTACTCACCATGTATACAATTTTGAATGACCAATTCTCCTGTCTGAATAGGCCAGTTGGCCAGAAAAAGACTGATTAAAAATTATTGTTATTGTTATTGTTACACACACACACACACACACACACACACACACACACACACACACACACACACACACACACACAATGGCTGTGATTCTTCTCGCGAATCCCTCAAGAGGTTATTTTTGGACTGGTTATATATTCATTCAAAAGAGAGTTATAGAGAACAATACCGCTCGACAGGACATGGGAGACGTTTATCCATTCTGGGTGGGTTACAAAGCAAGCACGACGCATTGATCGGTCTTGCCAGGCCAATTCATAAAACGCTTTGTTTTGTTTGTTTGTTTGTTTGCTTGTTTTAAAGAAAATCAGCTATGTTCTGTGCCATAATCTCCATCAAGCATTATTATATGTCCTTCTTCACAACGCTGGCAGAAATAATACCAATGATGCACTTTCCATACAGGCTCAAAAGAAACGGACGTTGCTCGATAGGGAGTGTAATTTATACCAATGAAGTATAGAGACAGCCTTCACATTATACTCCGTAATCTGCTATGTACATGGTTGTCAGCACTTTATATCTACTCTCGATCGAGCATCACTATTTTCCACAGGAGCTCAATGAGGCTGACGCTGCTGAACAGCGAGTCCACTAACAAGTTACAGTTCTGGTCAACACATGACATATAGGACAGACAGTACACTAACATATTGCTGTTGTGGTCAACATATGACATATAGGACAGACAGTACACTAACAGTTACAGTTCTGGTCAACATATGACATATAGGACAGACAGTACACCAACAATTACAGTTCTGGTCAACATATGACATGTAGGACAGACAGTACATTAACAGTTACAGTTCTGGTCAACACATGACATGTAGGACAGACAGTACACTAACAAGTTACAGTTCTGGTCAACATATGACATATGGGACAGACAGTACACTAACAGTTACAGTTCTGGTCAACACATGACATGTAGGACAGACAGTACACTAACAGTTACAGTTCTGGTCAACACATGACATGTAGGACAGACAGTACATTAACAGTTACAGTTCTGGTCAACACATTACATATGGGACAGACAGTACACTAACAGTTACAGTTCTGGTCAACATATGGCATGTAGGACAGACAGTACACTAACAGTTACAGTTCTGGTCAACACATTACATATGGGACAGACAGTACACTAACAGTTACAGTTCTGGTCAACATATGACATATGGGACAGACAGTACATTAACAGTTACAGTTCTGGCCAACATATGACATATGGGACAGACAGTACATTAACAGTTACAGTTCTGGTCAACACATGACATATAGGACAGACAGTACACCAACAATTACAGTTCTGGTCAACACATGACATGTAGGACAGACAGTACACTAACTTATTGCTGTTCTGGTCAACATAAGACAAATTTGCATTGTAAACTGACAACTCTAAAGAATGTGTGTGTGTGTGTGTGTGTGTGTGTGTGGTGTGTGTGTGTGTGTGTGTGTGTGTGTGTGTGTGTGTGTGTGTGTGCGAGGAGGGGAAGAGTGTGAGGTTGGACAATGTCACGTCACAGCAATACACCAACAGATTACAGTTCTCATCAGTGCAGGACATGAAATAGGCCACACACGCAATGTGCAGTTTGATCAATGCAGGACATGAAATAGGCAACACACACAAAACACAGTTCTGATCAATGCAGGACATGAAATAGGTAACACACCGCAATGTGCAGTTTTGATCAATGCAGGACATGAAATAGGCAACACACCACAAAACACAGTTCTGATCAATGCAGGACATGAAATAGGCAACACACCACAATTATACAGTTCTGATCAATGCAGGACATGAAATAGACAATACACCACAATATACAGTTCTGATCAATGCAGGACATGAAATAGACAATACACCACAATATACAGTTCTGATCAATGCAGGACATGAAATAGACAAACACCACAATATACAGTTCTGATCAATGCAGGACATGAAATAGACAATACACCACAATATACAGTTCTGATCAATGCAGGACATGTGAAATAGCACAATACACCACATATACAGTTCGATCAATGCAGGACATGAAATAGGCAACACACCACAATATACAGTACTAATCGGTGAAATAGGCAACGCACACAATATACAGTTCTGATCAATGCAGAACATGAAATAGGCCACACAACACAATATACAGTTTTGATCAGTGAAATAGGCCACTCACCAAAATGTACAGTTCTGATCTATGCAGGACATGAAATAGGCAACACACCACAGTATACGGTTTTGATCAGTGAAATAGGCAATACACCACAATATACAGTTCTGATCAGTGAAATAGGCAATACACCACAATATACAGTTCTGATCAGTGAAATAGGCCACACACCACAATATACAGTTCTGATCAGTGAAATAGGCCACACGCCACAAGATACAGTTCTGATCAGTGAAATAGGCAATACGCCACAATATACAGATCTGATCAGTGAAACAGGCAATACGCCACAATATACAGGTCTGATCAACGCAGAACACTAAGGATAGCCAGTGTATCAACAGATTACAGTTCTGGTCAACGCAGGACATACAGGATAGGCTGCACACAAAACGTTCACCGTTCTGGTCAGTGTGGGACATTATAAGTTAGAGAGACTGAGCAGACATGAATCACCCTTCTGGGGCTTTCCCTGATCAACTGCATGGGGAATATAAGGAAGACATAACATGCATTCCTATTACACAGAGACACTGCATGTGTCTGTATCTTTCAGGTCAGAGTGATGCTGGGATATATTATGAAAAGAAGCGTAGAGTGCAGGCATTTCTGTAGTCTCTGACCAGAACAGAGCTTAGTAGCATGACTGTCATCATCCTTATGCCCTATTCTCGTGGTGACCTCAGTTTGGGTCTCCTCTCCACGTCCACGTGTAGCTGACTGTGTGTCATAGTCGTCGTTACTGACAACAGTGTGTCATAGTCATCCTTACTGACAACGGTGTGTCATAGTCATCCTTACTGACAACGGTGTGTCATAGTCATTCTTACTGACAACGGTGTGTCATAGTCATTCTTACTGACAACAGTGTGTCATAGTCATTCTTACTGACAACGGTGTGTCATAGTCATCCTTACTGACAACGGTGTGTCATAGTCATCCTTACTGACAACGGTGTGTCATAATCGTCGTTACTGACAACGGTGTGTCATAGTCGTCGTTATGACAAACTGATGAGGACCATGCTGTCACTGGACGGACGTGGTGGTGCCCTTCGGACAGAGACGGTCACTCACGTATCAAAACAGGCAACAGTAAATGCCACTGAAGTGTCTGAATAGCAGCGCAGTGTCTCCACTGATGGGTTGCTTGAGGACGATTGTGTTAATATTTGGCCTGAAAGTTTGTCATCATTAACTCTTTTAAAATACAAACTTACACTGATCACTATTTTGTAATTGTTTGGCCTGAAAGTTTGCCATCGTCAACTCTTTTAAAATACAAACTTACACTGATGACTACTTTGTAATTGTTTGGCCTAAAAGTTTGCCATCGTCAACTCTTTTAAAATACAAACTTACACTGATGACTATTTTGTAATTGTTTGGCCTGAAACTTTGCCACCGTTAACTCTTTTAAAATACAAACTTATAATCTTATCTGTAAAATGTATTTAAAACGTCATTCTTTCCTATTCAATTCATGTTGAATATAGCTCGTAATCTAGGCAGAAGTCAAAATGCCCGTATCAGTTTGGAGATGAAACGGAGCTCGTTTCTCATTGCTTTCAAAATCTGAACATTGACTTATTAACCTGGCATAATTCTTATGTTGATGATCGCCCCACCGCTTAATGGGTGCAAACTGCGACTGGAGGAAAAGGAAAGACCGGCTTATCCCACCACATAATGTGGATGCGAATGTGTCAACGAACCGCAATAAAGGGAAATAACTGGTTTGTTCAGTCAGGTCCATGAAGCGCCAAGTGCACACTCATCAAAGGTAACGAGACAGGTGGCAGGAATCACCACCTACGTGGGAAAAGGGCGGGGAAAGGGGAGGAGGGATAGGGTGGTGGTGGTGGGGGCAGTAAGGAACGGAGTCTTTCGAACAGTACAATATGACACCATCTGACTGACAGCAAATCAGAACGGGCAGCAAAAGCGCACTTAAAAAAAAAAAAATTTAAAACTCCACCATGTTGGAAATGAAATGAGGCAGGGAACAGTAAACGATAAACAGTAAACAAGTGGGATATTTTCTGCTCCCATAAGAAAACCTAACACAGAGTAACTTTTATTCAAGACTGGCACAGCCTTTTAAACTTGAATAAAGTCAGACAAATACATAAACGAACAATCTAATAGTGGGGGAAAAAACAAGCGCAGGCCAACAACTGAACTGTCTTCGTAGTAATGACTTGACAAAGATTTGGACTTGGGGGGGGGGGGGGGGGGGGGGGGGGGGGGGGGTTGAAGATGGAGAAACTGGGAACATGAAATCAAGAAAATATGTTACAGATATGAAAACTCTTCACTAGCTGCATAAGGGAACCATCGCAATCCCTTTTGAAGGCAGATATATTTGTATTGCCTGCTCGGAGCAGGCAATACAAATATATCTGCCTTCAAAAGGGATTGCGATGGTTCCCTTATGCAGCTAGTGGAGCAGGCAATACAAATATATCTGCCTTCAAAAGGGATTGCGATGGTTCCCTTATGCAGCTAGTGAAGAGTTTTCATATCTGTAACATATTTTCTTAATTTCATGTTCCCAGTTTCTCCATCTTCAACCCCCCCCCCCCAAGTCCAAATCTTTGTCAAGTCATTACTACGAAGACAGTTCAGTTGTTGGCCTGCGCTTGTTTTTTCCCCCACTATTAGATTGTTCGTTTATGTATTTGTCTGACTTTATTCAAGTTTAAAAGGCTGTGCCAGTCTTGAATAAAAGTTACTCTGTGTTAGGTTTTCTTATGGGAGCAAACAATACCCCACTTGTTTACTGTCCACCATGTTGTTTATGGCACAGCGTTTGACTGTGAAGCAGGTGTTCTATTATGTCAACCAGCCACCCATGACAGATATACGGTAGAGCGAAGTCCTCAATATCTTGCTTCTGTATGAAGGTTTTATCGTCCGGGTACTTCGTTTTCTTTTTGTCCCAGAGGACAAGCGAATCGCGGTACACCCTGAAATAGACACCCTCCCGTCCCCCACCAATCCTACTTCCTCCTCACCCCTTTCAATGAAAATAAAGTAAAATAAGAATAGAAAATAAAGATGAATAAGGAAAGAAAATAAAGATGAAATAAAACAAGAAAACAAGAAGATATAAGTTACCACAGTTGTTTCCGGTCCATGTCAGCATTGTTAAGAAATAAAGACGTTAATTCTCAAAAGCTTGGACACTGTCGTAAGGGTGATTTATTTGAAACAGCCGCTTCTAGGACATATAGCGGCACGCAGAGGCTGAAGACTGATGTTGGTCTTGTTTATATAAAACATCAAGTTTTTTGTTGTTGCTTGTTTGTTTGTTTGTTTTTAAACAGACATTACCAGTCCTGGTCACTATTGTGTCGCCATAGGCGATCTTGTCACATTAGCCAGAGTGGTTATAACAGTATTGCAATAGGCGATCTTGTACATTTAGCCAGACGTGGTTATAACAGTATTGCAATAGGCGATCTTGTCCGACATTTAGCCAGACGTGGTTATAACAGTATTGCAATAGGCGATCTTGTACGACATTTAGCCAGACGTGGTTATAACAGTATTGCAATAGGCGATCTTGTCCGACATTTAGCCAGACGTGGTTATAACAGTATTGCAATAGGCGATCTTGTCCGACATTTAGCCAGACGTGGTTATAACAGTATTGCAATAGGCGATCTTGTCCGACATTTAGCCAGACGTGGTTATAACAGTATTGCAATAGGCGATCTTGTCCGACATTTAGCCAGACGTGGTTATAACAGTATTGCAATAGGCGATCTTGTCCGACATTTAGCCAGACGTGGTTATAACAGTATTGCAATAGGCGATCTTGTCCGACATTTAGCCAGACGTGGTTATAACAGTATTGCAATAGGCGATCATGTACGACATTTAGCCAGACGTGGTTATAACAGTATTGCAATAGGCGATCTTGTCCGACATTTAGCCAGACGTGGTTATAACAGTATTGCAATAGGCGATCTTGTACGACATTTAGCCAGACGTGGTTATAACAGTATTGCAATAGGCGATCTTGTACGACATTTAGCCAGACGTGGTTATAACAGTATTGCAATAGGCGATCTTGCACGACATTTAGCCAGACGTGGTTATAACAGTATTGCAATAGGCGATCTTGTACATTTAGCCAGACGTGGTTATAACAGTATTGCAATAGGCGATCTTGCACGACATTTAGCCAGACGTGGTTATAACAGTATTGCAATAGGCGATCTTGTACGACATTTAGCCAGACGTGGTTATAACAGTATTGCAATAGGCGATCTTGCACGACATTTAGCCAGACGTGGTTATAACAGCATTGAAATAGGCGATCTTGACATTTAGCTAGACTGGTTACACGCTTGCAATAGGCGATCTTGTACATTTACTAGACGTGGTAATAACAGTATTGCAGTAGGCGATCTTGTACAACATTTAGCTAGACGTGGTTATAACAGTATTGCAATAGGCGATCTTGTACAACATTCAGCTAGACGTGGTTATAACAGTATTGCAGTAGGCGATCTTGTACAACATTCAGCTAGACGTGGTTATAACAGTATTGCAATAGGCGATCTTGTACAACATTCAGCTAGACGTGGTTATAACAGTATTGCAATAGGCGATCTTGTACAACATTCAGCTAGACGTGGTTATAACAGTATTGCAATAGGCGATCTTGTACAACATTCAGCTAGACGTGGTTATAACAGTATTGCAATAGGCGATCTTGTACAACATTCAGCTAGACGTGGTTATAACAGTATTGCAATAGGCGATCTTGTACAACATTCAGCTAGACGTGGTTATAACAGTATTGCAATAGGCGATCTTGTACAACATTCAGCTAGACGTGGTTATAACAGTATTGCAATAGGCGATCTTGTACAACATTCAGCTAGACGTGGTTATAACAGTATTGCAATAGGCGATCTTGTACAACATTCAGCTAGACGTGGTTATAACAGTATTGCAATAGGCGATCTTGTGCAACATTCAGCTAGACGTGGTTATAACAGCATTGCAATAGGCGATCTTGTACAACATTCAGCTAGACGTGGTTATAACAGTATTGCAATAGGCGATCTTGTACAACATTCAGCTAGACGTGGTTATAACAGTATTGCAAGAGACGATCCTCCTCCTCCTTCTCTCCTTCTTCTGCTTCTTCTTGTGCTGTTCAATCTTCGGTGCCATTTCAGTGGCACTACCCTACATCCCTCATTCCAGCTCCCCGTCCACAACCACACCCTGGCTTCCCCTGTTGCAGCCCCGGCACAAGCAGTTCAAAGGGATCAGTCTGTCAGTTCGTCAGGAAACACTGCACTGCCGCCGTCACGTTGGTGGTGTTCAGTGGTGCCTGTTTTGATCCATCAGGACACCACCTACAACCCCCCCCTGCTGATAACAGTGATCGCTTATTCATGGAGTCAGCGTGTGTGAGTGTCGCCCTCCGGAGGGCGAGGTCACGTCCTTCCAGCGACAGTCCTCGTATACTTGCCAATATCGGCAACCCGGACTGGAACTCACCATAGGTATATAAACTGAGGTCACCATAACAGCAGGGCATTTATCACTGTTAAATTTGATCTCGGCTGCCTTTCTCTGTCCATTTAGTAAGCCGTTCA
Organism: Conus canariensis; assembly: GCA_033310375.1. Taxonomy (NCBI): domain Eukaryota; kingdom Metazoa; phylum Mollusca; class Gastropoda; order Neogastropoda; family Conidae; genus Conus; species Conus canariensis. The sequence goes on from CM065734.1 coordinate 65,367,041, forward strand.
ACTATACTTTCTTGAACAGAGTTTGTCTTTCTTTGTTAATTGTTCACAGTACACTATTGTGTCATCAGCAACTTAAAAAAATGCATCATATTAGGCATATCATTGATGAAAATAGTGATGTAATGCTGGCACCAAAACACTACCTTGAGGAACACCACTAGTCCCCTTTGATGTGCCTGATCTCTGATCCACAATATTAACATACTGGCTAAACTGTCATGTGAAAAGTCTTCTGTCCAATAAAGCAGGTTGCCCTTGATGCTATGAGCTGTTGTTGTGAACCAGTCTCTTGTGCGGGACTTTATCAAAGGTCTTCTCAACATGCAGGTCAGCTATGTTTCCAGGCGTGATGTCATTTACCATTGTCATGTCATCCTGTCTTCAATAGTGCTCATTGATTGTGAAGCACAAGATCTACCTGATGTGAAACCATACTGATAATTAGATAGCTTTCAATTGAACATTTATTTAATGAATCCCTAATTACACTTTCACAAGTTTACATATCACGGATGTAAGATTAAGTGGCTTACAGTTAGGCCTACTTTCCGTTACTTTTTTGTTGTTTGAAAACAGGTTTGACTTCCGCTGCTTTACGGCTGTGCAATTCTGTGCCTTCCTGCTTTTGTTAAACAGGAATTCTATAGGAAACGAGAGTTCATCCTTCGCTTCTTTTTACAACCTAGGAAGTACCATGTGACTTTGAATAATGTAAGTTTGCAAGATTATCTTAAACTTTTTTTTTTTTTTTGCTGTCCCAACCTCTGTGCCACCTCAGAGGCAGTGCACCCACGCCGCTCATTCCGACACCCCGTCCACAGCCACAGCCCGGTCGGCCCCGCCGCAGCCCCGGCACCGGCAATCCACAGGGAACAGTCAATGTCAAGTCGTCAAGAAGCAACCCACCGGAGGAGACACTGCACTGCTGCCGAGTCACTTCGGTGGTGTTCAGTGGCGCCTGTTCTGATCTAACATACGCAGGACACCACCTACTAAGCCCCCTACTGACGACAATAATTGCTTAGTCGCGGAGCCGGCGTGCGTGAGCTCTCCCCCCGGAGGGCGCCACCACGTCCGTCCAACGACAGCCCCCATGGACTAGCCGACACCGGTGAGAACCAAACCAAGGACATAGACGTGGAGATGACATCGAAATTGAGGTCACCATGAGAGCAGGGCATGAAGGGCCACAGAATTTGAGACATTTTTTTTTTTTTTTTTTTTGCTGATCGATGAGAATGAGGATGATTAAGATGATGCTACGGATTTCCATTTCGGTCTGAGACTACATGACTCTACGCTTCCTTTCATAATATATCCCGGCGTCAACCAGGCCCGAGAGATACAGGCACCTGCAATGTTGGTCAGGAAATTTGAGCAACACTCTCAGAAACGCATCCTTTAAGTGGATGAAACTCGACTGTGTCTTCCCAACTGAGTCCGCAGCAACTCAACTTTGGGTAGGAGCCGGTCGGGGCAGAAAAACCCACATGACTTCTGATGGGATTCGAACCCACGACCTCCCAGCCCTAACCCTAACCCTCCCAGCCGGGAGTCCGCGACGCTAACCACTTCGCCACGGCGGCTGGTAGATTATCTTAAACTTGCTTTTCTGAAGTAACTAGTTCAGATGTGGTGCTGTCTGTTCATTCGGGAAAATGTGGCAGATTACCAAAGTATTTCCTCGTAAACACACTTGCCAGGAATTTGTTCAGGACCTCCGCCTTTTCTCGATTATGCTCAGTCAAGGTTATGTCTGGCTTTAATGAGGTTAGCAATGCCTTCCCTTGGTTACTCTTTGGATGCGATGCCCTCCCTTGGTTTCGCTTTGAATGCCGCATAAAGGTTAAAAACTTTTGGTGTCTTTTCCTCGTTTTCGTATTTCACCACAGCTGATATTGTCGTTAGGATGTATGTCCAAGGCCTTTAGGTTTCTTCAGCCTTTACCCAGAGGTATTTGTCCAGGAACTCCGAAATAGGCCAGGGACTCCACCGGCTTTGCGCAACTCTTCTGTCTTGTAGAGATCTACTGGATGACAGGAATGGCAGTGTGTCCCGTTATTCTGATTTGCCTGCAGAATCGATATGCCATCAGGTACTTACAGAAACAAAAATTAGAAAGAAGGAGGAGGAGGAGGAGAAGAAGAAGAACTTTGCTGAATGCTGAAAGGCTTTATCCGAGGCGTGAACCGAAGAGCCGACATGCAAAGAAGCTTCAGATTCGGCTCTGTAGTTCTATTGAACTGCAAACGGGGTTCCTGAACTGTGTTCCTCGGAAAACAGCTATGCTTCTCATCGGCTTATGACGCTACAATGCACCCATACCCGCACTGGCGTCTATCAGTATTAGTGTAGCCGCTCCCATTTCAGTGGTCGACTCATCGTGACACGGCTGACGAAGAACATGGCGCGAAGGAGTTTGGGACAGCCTCTAGGCCTACCGCAAAGTTCTTGAACGATGTCATGCACTGACGACAGTAACCGGTCACTACACTGACATGCCAGCAGGCAGCAGACACTCGGCAGAACTGGAAACGGATGATGGAGATGAATTATGGCCTGATTTTGCGTTCCAAACTTCGCATTGTTGTGTTTGTGGCAGTCATAGCTAGCATTTCCAGGAACTCGGGCGGCGAGCCGTTTGAGTGTTACGACACGGGACTTACAGTGGACGGTTTTGCAATATTCGCCCCCAAACACTGCAAGCCGACACAGTGCGAAGTGACGGTGAGTGTTCTAGGAGGAAAAACAATTTCGTTAACAAGTAACTTTTGGTTTCTTGGTGTATGCCACAGGTAACAGAGGATAATCTACAGAAAGAAGCTCAGGGCTTAATTAACGCAGTTGCCTACCATTTCAGACACTGACTTTCGAAAGTGCGGGGTAGCGCGATTCCTACTGATCAGAATTTCGGGGTCAGCTCGATGTATCCACAATGTCGGGCAAGACAGAGATCTGATCGTGTGTGTGTGTGTGTGTGTGTGTGTGTGTGTGTGTGTGTACGCGCGCGCGCATACAGGTGAAACAGCTGACGGATTTCTACTATTACAAAGTACGCCACACACACACACACACACACACACACAAAACACACAGGGGGGCGGGGGGGGGGGGGGGGGGGGGACGGAATGGACTAATCGGCAGGCGACACTCCCGAAATTTCAGTCTGCTCTCCTTGCGCCCCGACGTTTGACGGCACAACGCCAGTCAAGAGCTGCTCACATGACACCAACTGCATAGCAACTGTACTGTGCCGTAGGCCCTAGCAGTGTGTGTGTGTGTGTGTGTATGTGTGTGTGTGTGTGTGTGTGTGTGTGTGTGTGTGTCTGTGTGAGAGAGAGAGAGAGAGAGAGAGAGAGAGAGAGAGGGAGAGAGAGAGAGTCACTATGTGTGTGTGTGTGTGTGTGTGTGTGAGAGAGAGAGAGAGAGAGAGAGAGAGAGAGTGTTAGTCCCCATGTGTGGTGTGTGTGTGTGTGTGAGAAAGAGAGAGAGAGAGAGAGAGAGAGAGAGAGTCACCATGTGTGAGTGTGTGTGTGTGTGTGTGTGTGTGTTAGAAAGAGGGAGAGTTCACATGCTTTCTTCCCCTTCTTTTCATCATAATATTATATATGGGCAGACCACAGGAATATTTGTTGAAACATTAACGCATGCAACAGGATCTTATATTTTTTTTTAATACTTTTGTCGTTCTGAAGATGTGAAATGACTTAAAATTTGCGTTCCAATGCCATAACAGTTGATGCTCTATCATTTGTTGCATTCTGATTTTGATCACGTCATGTCTGTGTTTGCTGCCAGAGCTCCAAGGGCACAGATACAGATGGATTCAACTGCACTATTGGAAATGACCGGCGTAACTTGCCAGGTGAGTTTTTCCATTGACAGAGGAAGTAACAGAGTATAATTAATTAACACAAGCATGAGAGCAAGTCAGTGCTTGCTTAGTTAGGATATGACGAAGATATACTCTCTGAAACATTTAAAGACTTTAAGTGGAAGAATGCATACAGTTGATGTCACTAAATAATGAAATGTATTCTGACATTTGGAATTAATCATTTTCTGTGATACAGTTCTTCTGTTCTACCAAAATTGAAATGAATGGTTTGGTGAACAAGAAAATATGTTGGTTTTTTTTTACATGTCATACCCATTCCAGTGATCACAGTTCATTCCAGAGCAAGTTTCAACATACTATGGTGAATTCATGCTTGTCTGAGATTATTGGAATGCGACATGTCTAGATAATTTTTGTCAATGAATATGTAACAGATTAACATAGGTAAGCCTCTGGAATTGTTCATAATGACAACACTTCACAGTTATTTTCTTAAAACAAAGTTAACTTTCTGTTTCAGCTGAACATTTTTTTTTACAAGAATGAATCCAGGAGACGCTGATCATAATCATTTGATGTTTTTCTTGTGTAATCTGAATAAATGTAGCTGCCATCATAATTGCTGTTACTGGTAGTGCTACTCCATTCGTAGCAGCGGCTATCTTGTTCAGCCAATGAGTACTGTGTGTACCAACATCTGAAAGGTCAGAGCCTGCCCGTGTCAGAATCGAGATCAAACTACTGAAGATGCTTGTAGTCCACCAGCCTATAGAATCTGTAAACATGTGTGGCTTTTGATATGTCTTGAACAGATTTTTTCCTCATTCCATCAGTTATGTGTTGTTCAAAGAATATGGAGAGTTTGCGTACGAATGTGAAATCAGTATCCACACCTTTCACAATGTTGAAAGTGACTGAGTCTGTTGTGGTTGTCCTCAGCTTTTGTACATTTTGTAATCACAGATCTGATCTGCTTTAACAGATTTTCATATTTTGTTTTGTGCCCGTTTTCTACTGTTCACATTATGCATTGGCTTACCTCCTTTTTAACAAAACTCCTTCAGGGCTGTATTCCCTGGCAGTAGCCTTTCTGACATCATTAGTTTCCCTTTCCCATTCTGTTCCTCTCTCCGACTGTATGCACTGGGGGTATGCTTTGCACTAAGGAGTCAAGGCACCATGCCTTCTATGGCAATACGGGTAGACACACAATGTTGACCCATGCCTTCTATGGGAATACACAGTGTTGACCCAAGCTTAGCTAATGCTTTGTAGTGTGATTCTTGTGCAAGTTTGAGCTGATTCTTGACAAGGTGTTCCATGCCGTCATCACAAGGCAAATAGTTTGTGGGTGATATTTGAGTGGTGTAAGTGGATGACATGTCATTGAAGACTATGTCATAGTGGTAATATTTTTTGCATAAAAAAGTACTGGACTGACCAATTTTACTTTTTTTCCCCACACGGTGCCATGCAATATGGCTGCCAGAGCAAAGAGGTTGTTATTTGTTTCTGAACTAACTTGTCTTCTTTGTTGTTCGGTCATTTATCTCTTTTCATTCACTTTAGGCCTTGATATAGCCAGCTGTTGGAGATCACTTTAGCAAGCAGTTTCTGCTGCACATGCTGTTCTGGAGTCGTCAGTCAGTTGTCTTTTTGAAGCCTAGATTTGAACACAATTTGAGGGAATGAAATGTAGACAGACACAGATGCTGTGTACTATTTCTTTTAATGTATGTTTCCTTAGTATACTGTGAATCTGTTCAAACATATGTTTGTCTGAATCTGTTCTAACATATGTTTGTCTGAATCTGTTTCAACACAATTATGTTTGTCTGAATCTGTTTTAACATAATTATGTTTGTCTGAATCTGTTCTAACATATGTTTGTCTGAATCTGTTCTAACATATGTTTGTCTGAATCTGTTTTAACACAATTATGTTTGTCTGAATCTGTTTTAACATAATTATGTTTGTCTGAATCTGTTTTAACATAATTATGTTTGTCTGAATCTGTTTTAACACAATTATGTTTGTCTGAATCTGTTTTAACATAATTATGTTTGTCTGAATCTGTTTTAACACAATTATGTTTGTCTGAATCTGTTTTAACATAATTATGTTTGTCTGAATCTGGAGATCATCAGCTCCTGTAATGCCCAGCTCTGATGCAAAGAAGTCAAGCACACTCACATATGTGCACTCTGTTATTCGTGTGCGCAGTCAATAGCAAAACTTCTTTCTTTGTGTCTCCAGTTTTTGCCCAGTCCTGGTGAAAATTTGTTAGTCTTCTTCTCCACTGGCAACTTTTGTTTATTCATCAACATTTACCTTGTTGGTTGTCTGGTTTATGTTATACACATAATCATGTATCATCCATTCTTTCATCTCCAACCGTATCAGAAAAATTAATGGCAGGCCATTGTTCTGATGACTGTTAAAAAACATATCAATCCCTTCTGTTCATACTTGCAGAAATCAAGGTCTTGGGAGTTGCTGGCATTACATGTACAGTCAGGGCTATCTGAAGTTTTTAACAAGTTCAGCAATTCTTCTTCATGCGCATCTGAGGTTTTTGCCAGCTCTGGAGAAAAATGCTTAGGAAAAAAAAAAAAGAAGAAAAGAAGTGTCTCTTTGATTAACAGGTTTGAACAGACAAAGCACGCATTACCCCAGCACACAATGAGTTTTCCTGTAAACTGCATCAAAACTGTAACATTTTAGTCACAGAACTCAGATGTTATTCATGAAGGTTTTTCATCTCTTTTCTTTTTCCAAGAGGGCTTGTGTGCATATAATATATTTTGAGTAAGGTTGATGCACATATGTATCCTATTCCATATTCTTGAGATCCAAAAATATGGTGGACAGATGTGTGTTCTCAAAAAGTGTAATGATTTACATTTTCAGTATGAAGAGTTGCATCATTATTTTTGTTTTTATCATGAAGCATTTCATAGAGAAATCATAGCTTTTAGTTTGTTAAACACATGAACCCTCCCCTCCCATTCCCTCCAGAATTGTCTGTTTTGGAAAAAACAATATGTTATGGTAAAGCTGATTAACTGAAGTCATTGTAAGTGTAAAGAACGCAGTTAACTATATGTAAAAATAATTCCAATATGCTGAGAATGCGATATGTGTGCAATCCACTGAAAAATGTGTTGGCATTCAAATATGATGAATCACACAATTTGGCGTTCAGATGTGATGTCACACCAGTCAGTACTCAAATGTAATTTATATTATACTTGGCACTGAAACGTGAATATCACACAGGTTGACATGATGTATGAAACATGGTAGCATTGAAATGTGATGTATCACACAATATATCATGTTGGCATTGAAATGTGACGTATCACACAATATTTTATGTTGGCATTGAAATGTGACGTATCACACAATATATCATGTTGGTATTGAAATGTGATGTATCACACAATATGTCATGTTGGCATTAAAATGTGATGTATCACACAATATATCATGTTGGCATTAAAATGTGATGTATCACACAATATATCATGTTGGCATTGAAATGTGATGTATCACACAATATATCATGTTGGCATTAAAATGTGATGTATCACACAATATATCATGTTGGCATTAAAATGTGATGTATCACACAATATATCATGTTGGCATTGAAATGTGATGTATCACACAATATATCATGTTGGCATTAAAATGTGATGTATCACACAATATATCATGTTGGCATTAAAATGTGATGTATCACACAATATATGATGTTGGCATTAAAATGTGACGTATCATACAACATATCATGTTGGCATTGAAATGTGACGTATCACACAACATATCATGTTGGCATTAAAATGTGATGTATCACACAATATATCATGTTGGCATTGAAATGTGATGTATCACACAATATATTATCATGTTGGCACTGAAATGTGACGTATCACACAAATGTCATGTTGGCATTGAAATGTGACGTATCACACAAATGTCATGTTGGCATTGAAATGTGACGTATCACACACATGTCATGTTGGCATTGAAATGTGACGTATTACACAACATGTCATGTTGGCATTGAAATGTGACGTATTACACAACATGTCATGTTGGCATTGAAATGTGACGTATCACACAAATGTCATGTTGGCATTGAAATGTGACGTGTCACACAAATGTCATGTTGGCATTGAAATGTGACGTATCACACACATGTCATGTTGGCATTGAAATGTGACGTATTACACGACATGTCATGTTGGCATTGAAATGTGACGTATTACACAACATGTCATGTTGGCATTGAAATGTGACGTATCACACAACATGTCATGTTGGCATTGAAATGTGGCGTATCACACAAATGTCTTGTTGGCATTGAAATGTGACGTATTACACAACATGTCATGTTGGCATTGAAATGTGACATATTACACAACATGTCATATTGGCATTGAAATGTGACGTATCACACAACATATCATGTTGGCATTGAAATGTGACGTATCACACAATATATCATGTTGGCATTGAAATGTGATGTATCACACAACATATCATGTTGGCATTGAAATGTGATGTATCACACAATATATCATGTTGGCATTGAAATGTGATGTATCACACAACATATCATGTTGGCATTGAAATGTGATGTATCACACAATATATCATGTTGGCATTGAAATGTGACGTATCACACAATATTTTATGTTGGCATTGAAATGTGACGTATCACACAGCATATCATGTTGGCATTGAAATGTGACGTATCGCATAACATATCATGCTGGCATTGAAATGTGACGTATCACACATGTTGTCTTCAAAATGTAAGATATCACCCATTTTGGTGTTGAAAAGAGAGCTACCTCACATGTTTATATTCAAATATGATGTATCAAACCTGCTGGCATTGAAATATGATACATTACTCATTTTGACATTGAAATGTTATCTTACACACTGGCATTCAATTCTGATGTCAAACATGTTGGCATTCAAATCTAAATCAGGAAATGTCAACTTCATATATTGAAGATAGATCGAGAGGCATCTGCGACAGGTTTCATATAAAGAGTTAGATTTATACTCTTCTCTTTTTTTATTTTTAGCTTTCAAACAAGTATTACAAAACTGTGAGGAAATGGAATTCTTCAAGAAACTGATGTTTACAATGATGTAGGACAGCTTAGGCAATATCATTGTGACATATATCATACATCTTTTGGCAGATGCTTGTCGGGATGTTCAGAATGCCCTGGTATCGGCCCACGGGAAGGGCGCCGGCCATCGACAGATGGAGGAAGCATGTCAGGCCAGACTGGCTGGCATCAACCTGTACCTGTTCTCCTGCAAGGAACTGCCCCACAAGGAACTGTCCCTGGCCTTCTCTTTTGACCTTCCTACATGTGGTATGTTCTCATGGTCAACCTGAAGGAGGCTGTCAGTGACACACCATTTCACCTTGTTACTAGGAAAGCATGAGAAAAGGTCTGGGAGTGTCAGATGACATACACTAAAGTAAAGAGTAGAACATGTTTGTTTCCTACTGTAGTGAAACCAGTTATGGGCCATGCTGTGTCACGATGGGTGCAGTGAAAGTAAATGTGTTAATGATAGATCTGAGAAAAGGCTGGAACAAGTAAAGGAGAAACTCGTTCCCAGCAGTAGTATTGTCTGTCCATTCTGTCTTTAGAGAAAGAATACAAAAGATGCATGAATCCTTAGATTTTAGGTATGTACTAATAGTTCTGTCATGCCAACAGATAATGGGCATTACCATTACCATTTCTGTCAGAAATGTTTAGTTTGTTATGAATGAGAGGAACTGGAAAAAAAGAAAATCACGGAGCCACCATGGAGCCATTGATAGCATCCCCAACTTGTGGACTGGGAGGTCGCAGTTGATTTCCTGCCTAAGTCATTCATTTTCGGGGATTGTTTGGTCCCAACCGGGTTCTACCCGAAGTGGAGTGTGCTGTAGGGTCCAGTAGGAAGACTGGACCCATGCAGTTAAGTTTCATCCGCTTTCTGGATGCATCTTTGAGACTGTTCCTTATATCTCCTGACCAACACTGCAAGTGTCTGTAGCTCTTGGGCCTGGTTGACACCAAGACAGTATGAAAGGAAGCATAGAGGACTCTCCTGTCATGTAGTCTTTGATCAAAATGATACTGCATGTCATCATCTTTTTTGTTCTCATTTCCTCATTAATCTTTATTTTAAAAAAAATCATGAAATCTGTGGCCCTCGATACCCTGTTCTCTGTGAGACCTCACTGTGAATGTTCTCTTCATGTCTTGGTGAATTCCTCAAAGTAATGGGCATGAGCAACTCTATGGGGCCTGTCAGTGGATGGAAGTGGTGGTGTCCTCCAGAGGCGATGCTGACTCACGCTTGCTGCACAATGAAGCAATGTCATGAGCAAGTCCATGGGGACTGTCAGTGGATGGAAGTGGTGGTGTCCTCCAGAGGCGATGCTGACTCACGCTTGCTGCACAATGAAGCAATGTCATCAATAAGGGATGACCAGTGAATGTGGGATCAGAACAGTCACCATGGAACACCACTGAAGCTGTTCAACAGCAGTGCAGTGTCTCTTCAGATGGGTTGCCGGAGTGATGACCACTCAATATTGATTGCTGCTAGTGGACTGCCTGCTGGTGCTGGAGCTGCCAAACCAACCACCTGGGTGGGGGTGTGTAGGTTGAAGCTGGAGTAAGTGGCATGGGAACATGGGCTCTCACAGGATGAGAGCAGAGAAAATACATTGCTGTTTCTTCTAGATTATCATCTGCTTTTCATTTTTCTGTCGCTTGTACTCAGAGAGAGGACAGTCCATTGAAGATGAAAAAGAAAACATCACGAGTCCTCCGTGGTGTTCCACATTGTGTATGGATCCAATAACTGAACACTGACATCCATCTGAAGCAAAAATACAAACCTTTAGGAATAGACACATCATGAAAGGATGCATAGAGCACAGCCCTGTCATACAGTCTCACACTAGAATGGAACATCATAGCATCCTCTTTATCACCCTCATTGATCAGTACTGACAGAAAGCCTGTACATGACTAAGCAGTTACTGTCATCACCATGGGGTAGTGGGTGGTTCTTGTGTATGTTGAATCACAACAGTTGCCACTGAACACCACCAAAGAGACTCTGCAGCAGTGTGGTAACTCTTATTGTGGGTTGCCTCATGACAACTTGACATAGACTGCTCCATGTGGATGGCATTGGCTGGAGCCGTGGACAAAGGCCAGGTCTTCTGTGAACAGAAAGTCAGAATGAGCAGCATCAAGTGGCACAGAAGATGACACATAAGATAGTGAAAAAAAAAGAAAAAAAAAAGGAAAAATCAAATCAAAACAAGAAAAGGGCACCTCTGCTGGCATAGTGTTGCCTAGTAGGGACCTGCCTTCTGCCCAGATTCCTTCAGATCAGCCTGCAAGTTACAGAGGATGGGGGACATCCCACAGGAAGGCCAAGGTAGGCCTGGGCGGACTGGTCACAACTCCAGCCTTGCTTGTGATGGAGATCTGGGAATTGTAAATGATCTCTGACTGTCCCAGTGACTGTCCCAGTGACTGTGATGGCTCCCTGAGGACCTACAGTTGTAGAACAAGGTTACAGGTGATCACTTCATCGTCCCTACAGTTGTAGAACAAGGTTAAAGGTGATCACTCCATCTTCCCTACAGTTGTAGAACAAGGTTAAAGGTGATCACTCCATCTTCCCAATTCTCCTGACCAATGAGGAGCCTTGTAACAGGAATAGGACAGTACAGTTGTATTCTTTGTTACAGTCAGGTTGTTTTGGATTCAGTTCTTTACCATGTCAACTAGCGTTCCACCCCATGCCACCCATCGGCCAATATCAAGTGACTACCATTCAGACCTGTGCCACCTGTCAGTTCTTTACCATGTCAACTAGCGTTCCACCCCATGCCACCCATCGGCCAATATCAAGTGACTACCATTCAGACCTGTGCCACCTGTCAGTTCTTTACCATGTCAACTAGCGTTCCACCCCATGCCACCCATCGGCCAATATCAAGTGACTACCATTCAGACCTGTGCCACCTGTCAAGGATGGCGGTGTAGTTTGCTCCAATACAGTCTGTTTGGGAAATTTTGAACATTAAGACATTTCATTTCAAGAGCATGGTGGTTGGGAAAATGTTGCCGTTTGCTCAGGGCTTTGATTTGAGCTTGAGAATGTTAAAACATTATTTCTGAGCTGATGTTGAGCATGACTCTGAGCTGATGTTGAGCATGACTCTGAGCTGATGTTGAGCATGACTGAGCTGATGTTGAGCATGACTCTGAGCTGATGTTGAGCATGACTCTGAGCTGATGTTGAGCATGACTCTGAGCTGATGTTGAGCATGACTCTGAGCTGATGTTGAGCATGACTGAGCTGATGTTGAGCATGACTCTGAGCTGATGTTGAGCATGACTCTGAGCTGATGTTGAGCATGACTCTGAGCTGATGTTGAGCATGACCATGAGCTGATGTTGAGCATGAATCTGAGCTGATGTTGAGCATGACCATGAGCTGATGTTGAGCATGACTCTGAGCTGATGTTGAGCATGACCATGAGCTGATGTTGAGCATGACTCTGAGCTGATGTTGAGCATGACTCTGAGATGATGTTGAGCATGACTCTGAGCTGATGTTGAGCATGACTGAGCTGATGTTGAGCATGACCATGAGCTGATGTTGAGCATGACTGAGCTGATGTTGAGCATGACCATGACAGGTGTAGGTGACTGTGCACTCAGCATGACTGTGCACTGGTTAACAGCCAGGTGCTGCTGAATTGGTATTAGCAGGCCATGCGCACTGTACAGGTACATCTGCACTTGCTTGAAACTTCAGTGGTATAGTGTGAGGCATCCAGTATGTAGGGAGTTGACATCAGTGTGAATGTTCATGATCGATTCTGAATTTTCTGTGAACAGGTAAGTGATTCGAAAGGTCTGTTTGAAATATCAAAGAAATGCAAACAGCACAGCAGAATACATCTGCAGTTTGATTTTCATGCAAAATTTGATGTGATTTAGATGAAGGTTATGCATGTATGTTTTTAGCCAGTTCTGTCCTTCCCAGTTCAAAGCCTAGGCAGCCTCTACTGCTGGGCCAGTTTGGGCTGATCTTCCCAGGTCAAAGCCTAGGCAGCCTCTGCTGCTGGGCCAGTTTGGGCTGATCTTCCCAGGTCAAAGCCTAGGCAGCCTCTACTGCTGGGCCAGTTTGGGCTGATCTTCCCAGGTCAAAGCCTAGGCAGCCTCTACTGCTGGGCCAGTTTGGGCTGATCTTCCCAGGTCAAAGCCTAGGCAGCCTCTACTGCTGGGCCAGTTTGGGCTGATCTTCCCAGGTCAAAGCCTAGGCAGCCTCTGCTGCTGGGCCAGTTTGGGCTGATCTTCCCAGCTCAAAGCCTAGGCAGCCTCTGCTGCTGGGCCAGTTTGAAGCCTAGGCAGCCTCCATTGCTGGGTCAGTTTGGGCTGATCTTCCCAGGTCAAAGCCTAGACAGCCTCTACTGCTGGGCCAGTTTGGGCTGATCTTCCCAGGTCAAAGCCTAGACAGCCTCTACTGCTGGGCCAGTTTGGGCTGATCTTCCCAGGTCAAAGCCTAGGGCAGCCTCTACTGCTGGGCCAGTTTGGGCTGATCTTCCCAGGTCAAAGCCTAGACAGCCTCTACTGCTGGGCCAGTTTGGGCTGATCTTCCCAGGTCAAAGCCTGGGCAGCCTCCGCTGCTGGGCCAGTTTGGGCTGATCTTCCCAGGTCAAAGCCTGGGCAGCCTCCGCTGCTGGGCCAGTTTGGGCTGATCTTCCCAGGTCAAAGCCTGGGCAGCCTCTGCTGCTGGGTCAGTTTGGGCTGATCTTCCCAGGTCAAAGCCTAGGCAGCCTCTACTGCTGGGCCAGCTTGGGCTGATCAGCTTGAATGGAAGGGAAACTGCACTGAAGCTATGTGATCTCAAAAACTATTTTGCCAATAGGAAAAAAAAAGAAATAAGAAAAACCTCATGGTTATTGTGAA
>CM065734.1:65383415-65420188 GCA_033310375.1 Conus canariensis
TGGGCTTTTAGTGTAAACACTTCTCTTGAGGTCTGCTGGGCTTTTAGTGTAAACACTTCTCTTGAGGTCTGCTGGGCTTTTAGTGTAAACATGGCATAAAACAGGGGAAAGAGGAGAACCTTGGAGAATTTATGAGGTTCAGACATCCAGTCTCCAGATCCTGGGATGACAGTTCACTCCTGAAGTCCTGCAGCAGTCCATTGTGTATGTGTCCTGCTGACTCCGTAGTCAGGGAGTAGTTCCATGAGAACCATGAACTGGACTTTGTTGTATGTATTTTCCAGAACTGTTGCTTCTGCCAGTGCTTCTTCCTTTCTTTGGAATTGTTCATGTACTTCAGAGATAAAAGGGATGCTCTGTCTCATGTAGTTTGACCTGTTCTGTAGCCTCCTTGACCGGGAGGGAGGATTTGTCTATTTTCAAGGTCTGTTGCCAGTTTCCTTGCTATGATGTGTTCAGTGAGCTTTCCTACTTATATCTTGTATATTGAGTGTGTGGTAGCCTCTTAGCTGCTGCTGATCTTTTCCTGGTTTTGGCAGAAATTTCACATAACTGTGTGTCCAGTCTCCAGGGACATAACCCTTATCGACTACAGATATGGGCTCATTCTTCTTCCGCGAGCTGTTTGATATCTGGTTAAAGTACTTTTTCTGGACCTGAAGCACTATCTTTAGTGCATGTAGCTATTGACTGACACAGTTCAGATGCTGTAATTTCATCACGAATGCTAGTTCGAGCTATATGTTGATTTAACTTGGTCAGATATCTTTTCCTTTCCCCCAGATTCCACTGGTCCACTCTGATTTATGAAATGTTTTAGTAGAGCCGACCCTTTCTCCTCATTGGCCTTGAGCTGTGTGGTCCCATCAGTATCTAGGATATCTGCAGTGGCATTTGCACAATGTTATCCTTCCAAGTGATAATAAAACTGCCAGAACTGAGTGAGCGTTGTGTCATGATTAAGTGACACACAAAATTGTTGCCATTTAGTTTTGCTTTTACTTTTCAGGTACTTTTGTTTTAACCGTTCAGTCTTCTGATTCCTGTCTGTTTGAATAGCTGGATCAGGGCAAGGTTTTCTTCTTTTTCTCTGACAAATTCTTGCAGCCTTATGTTTCTCTTCCCAGGCTGTTTCTGTGTCTCTGTTCTGCCAAAAGTATTGAATGGTTTGTTTAGTTTTAGTGTTGTTTCTTTAGCATCTTCTGCTCTTTGTTTAGTTTTAGTGTTGTTTCTTTAGCATCTTCTGCTCTTTGTTTAGTTTTAGTGTTGTTTCTTTAGCATCTTCTGCTCTTTAACTTTCCTATATATTTCACTTATTGTTGTCATGTTGAAAGGGCCCTTTTGTTTCACTTGTTTTCCTTTTGATAGTTTCTGTACACTGAATAAGACAGGGAAATGGTCGCTTCCAAGGCAAAGAATTGCTTCCGCACTCATGCCTGCTGTGAATTTTTTTTTTTTTTTTGGCTGTCCAATTTTCTGTGCCACTCTCATTGCACCCATGCTGCTCATTCTGACTCCCCCGTCCACAGCCACAGCCCGGCCAGTCCCACTGCAGTCCCAGCACCAGCAATCCACTGGGAGCAGTCAGTGTCAGGTCATCAAGAGGCAACCCACTGGAGGAGACACTGCACTGCCACCGAGTCACTTCAGCGGTGTTCAGTAGTGTCTGTTCTGATCTAACATGCGCAGGACACCACCTACTAAGCCCCCTATTGATGGCAGTAATTGCTTAGTCATGGAGCCGGTATGACAGCCCCCATAAATTCACCGATACCGGTGATCCTAACAGAATCAAACCAAGGCTACAGACGTAGAGAGGAAATGGTTAAACTGGGGTCACCATGAAAGCAGGGCATGAAGGGCCACAGAGTTTGAGGCTTTTTTGGAGGGATGTAGATCGATGTGAATGAGGATGATGAAAATGATGCTACGGATATCTTCTTCTTCTTCTGCTCATGCAGGCTGATACTCCTGCGGACACTCCCTGTATAGACAGGCAAGGATCAATCCCATCTGCCCAACAAAGGGAGTGGAGTGTTGTGTGTATGACCGTTTTATTTATCCTGCCATTAAGGCAGCCATACTCCATTTTCGGGGAAGGTGCATGCTATGTGTAACATGTCATCCATACCAGCGGCCAAACTGGACTTCTCTTCCGAAAGTTGATGATGGGATTTTACGTGTGTGCAAGATGTTATGCGTGCGCTCACACACAGAACCTTGGTTTATAGTCTCATTCAAAGGACTGTATGGGAAATGGAGTCAGAATCAATGTTAATTCCGAGGGAAAAAATCCCCCTGTATCGAAATGACCCGGCGGAGATTCGAACCCGCAACCCTTAGATTACGAGTCCGGCGCTCTACCAACTGAGCTATTCCGACCCCTGCTACAGATATCCGTTCCAGTCTTAGACTGCATGACAGGACTGTACTCTATGCTTACGTTCATGATATATCCCGGTGTCAACCAGGCCCAAGAGAAACAGACACCTGCAGTGTTGTCAGGAAATTTGAGCAACACTCACAGAGACGCATCCATTTTGCGGATGAAACTCTACTGTGTGGTCCCAGTCTTCCCAACTGAGCCCGTAGCAAACTCAACTCTGGGTAGGAACAAGTCAGGACAGAGAAATCCCACATGGCTCTGATGGGAATTGAACTCATGACCTCCCAGCCGGGAGTCCGTGATGCTAACCACTTGGCCACAGCAGCTGGTTCCTGCCATGAATTGTGGTCAGATGAGTGCAGTCAGGGATACTGTCAGTGTCACCGTGCCGCCTTATAGGTGTTGGAGTTGCTGTTGTCAGTGTGCGGAGAAGTACTGCATCTAACAACTCTTTTATTGCTAATTCTTGAGGGCTGGTTTGATGCTGATCCCACTGTTTTGACAGTATGTTAAGATCTTGACATAATATTAAAGAATTGCCAAATTCAATTTCTATTTCCTCAGAAAGGTTCAAGATGTTTTTCCTCATGTGGGATCCCGGGCGAATGTATGCATTGATGAGTTCAAGGCATCTCAAGGCTTCTCTGATGACCATGAGCTCTTTGCAGTCGCACACCCATTGATTCATGTGTTCTGCTACACCAGTAATTTTTTCTAAGTCTGTTGTGAAGAATTTGTTTTTCAAGAAGTTTCTTGTTATCATAGCTAGTCTTCATCCTTCAAGCTCTTGAAAGGTTATGAAATCATCCAAATGTAACAGTCTGTGGGTGGTACTTCTATTGTCTTGCAGACACAAAACATCATAGTCATAGGTTAGTTTTTCAGTTCTTGAGATCATGCTTTTAGCACTACAGCAGTTCAAGTACAAATGGTGAAATGTTTTTTGTTTTAAAGTCTTTCAGTCTTACATGCTCACTTCAAGCCTTCTCCCACCTCTTCTGCTATGCCAACTGTTGCTTTGAGGGGATCCAGTTTTAGGTCCCAAAGCTTGCACCTGATCATCCCCCAAAGTGCAAGGAAGACAACAGTTTGTTGAGAATCCTTTAAAAGGGCTTTTTTAGTGTTTAGGAAAGCCGTAACAATGACCAATTTTCCTACAGTACCTATTTGCACACATGCATAATTGTTGTATGATTTTCCTGCCATCTTGCTAAGACTTACGATGATTGCACAGATCCAGACTTATGATGATTGCACAGATCCAGACTTATGATGATTGCACAGATCCAGACTTATGATGATTGCACAGATCCAGACTTACGATGATTGCACAGATCCAGACTTATGATGATTGCACAGATCCAGACTTATGATGATTGCACAGATCCAGACTTACGATGATTGCACAGATCCAGACTTATGATGATTGCACAGATCCAGACTTATGATGATTGCACAGATCCAGACTTATAATGATGATTGCACAGATCCAGACTTATGATGATTGCACAGATCCAGACTTATGATGATTGCACAGATCCAGGTGTCCTACGACTGTTTGGGGATAGGACTGCGGGACAAGTACCCAGAGGTCTACTACTACCTGTCCTTCACCAGGTGCCTTCTGCAGACATCGTTAACTACACCATTGTGTTCCTGGGTCAGTACAATAGGTGCCACAAGGGTGACATTGTCCCTTTTGCAGATGTCGTTAACTACACCATTGTGTTCCTGGGTCAGTACAATAGGTGCCACAAGGGTGACATTGTCCCTTCTGCAGATGTCGTTAACTACAATAGGTGCCACAAGGGTGACATTGTCCCTTCTGCAGATGTCGTTAACTACAATAGGTGCCACAAGGGTGACATTGTCCCTTCTGCAGATGTCGTTAACTACAATAGGTGCCACAAGGGTGACATTGTCCCTTCTGCAGATGTCGTTAACTACAATAGGTGCCACAAGGGTGACATTGTCCCTTGTGCAGATGTCGTTAACTACAATAGATGCCACAAGAGTGACATTGTCCCTTCTGCAGATGTCGTTAACTACAATAGGTGCCACAAGGGTGACATTGTCCCTTCTGCAGATGTCGTTAACTACACCATAGTGTTCTTGGGTCAGTACAATAGGTGCCACAAGGGTGACATTGTCCCTTTTGCAGATGTCGTTAACTACACTACAGTAGGTGCCACGAGGGTGACATTGTCCCTTCTGCAGATGTCGTTAACTACAACAGGTGCTACTAGGTTGACATTGTCCCTTCTGCAGATGTCGTTAACTACAGTAGGTGCCACAAGGGTGACATTGTCCCTTCTGCAGATGTCGTTAACTACAGTAGGTGCCACAAGGGTGACATTGTCCCTTCTGCATATGCCATTAACTACAATAGGTGCACAAGGATGACATTGTCCCTTCTGCAGATGTCGTTGACTACAATAGGTGCCACAAGGGTGACATTGTCCCTTCTGCAGATGTCGTTGACTACAATAGGTGCCACAAGGATGACATTGTCCCTTTTGCAGATGTCGTTAACTACACTACAGTAGGTGCCACAAGGGTGACATTGTCCCTTCTGCAGATGTCATTAACTACAATAGGTGACACAAGGGTGACATTGTCCCTTCTGCAGATGTCGTTGACTACAATAGGTGCCACAAGCGTGACATTGTCCCTTCTGCAGATGTCGTTAACTACACTACAGTAGGTGCCACAAGGGTGACATTGTCCCTTCTGCAGATGTCGTTAACTACACTACAGTAGGTGCCACAAGGGTGACATTGTCCCTTCTGCAGATGTCGTTAACTACAATAGGTGCCACAAGGGTGACATTGTCCCTTCTGCAGATGTTGTTAACTACAATAGGTGCCACAAGGGTGACATTGTCCCTTTTGCAGATGTCGTTAACTACACTACAGTAGGTGCCACGAGGGTGACATTGTCCCTTCTGCAGATGTCGTTAACTACACTACAGTAGGTGCCACAAGGGTGACATTGTCCCTTCTGCAGATGTTGTTAACTACACTACAGTAGGTGCCACAAGGGTGACATTGTCCCTTCTGCAGATGTCATCAACTACAATAGGTGCCACAAGGGTGACATTGTCCCTTCTGCAGATGTCGTTAACTATATCATAGTGTTCCTGGATCAGTACAATAGGTGCCACAAGGGTGACATTGTCCCTTCTGCAGATGTCGTTAACTATATCATAGTGTTCCTGGGTCAGTACAATAGGTGCCACAAGGGTGACATTTCAAGTACAATGATGTTTTCAAAAAGGGATGAAAGAGAGGGAAGACAAGTGCTGGAGGAATGCCAGGTGAGGTGGGGGAGGGAGGGGTGGGGGCTGGAGGGAAGGAAGTGGGAGGAGAGGATTGAAACTTCCCTGTAAGTATACCCATCACTGTAAACTACAGCAATCCTCTTTGTTTATTGTGTTAAAGTGTGCTTGCCTTTATGTATACACAGGTTCAGTCTGCCTCTTTCACACACACACTCACACACATACATATACGCACACACACACACACACACACACATACATATGAATAGCACATACAAACACACAGACACACACACACACACACACACACACACACACACACACACACACACACACACACACACAGAGAAATTAATAGACAGTATGTTCACTCTAATATATTTAAGTTTTCTCTATGGCACATGAATTAAAAAAAAAAAATGAACATTTGTAATTTAACTTGAACAAGAAAGAAATCTGTAGTACTATCTGCTTTATTAGTAACATGGTAACAAGCAAATTCAGCATTCAGCATGACTCTAATCTAATTTGACTGGGATGTCTACTCTTAAGAATATAGTAAAAATTTGGCTTAACTTGCATGACTTTCAAAAAGGAGACATCTAGTTCAATTGTATTTGAATTCCAAAGCTGGCTCTATATACAAGCTGTAGGTCAAGCCAGAGTGTTTCTGTTTTCTTAAGGTAGGCGTCCTCATGCAATATCCTGGAACAAATACAAACAATATGGAAAAATTGTCCCAATCTGTGACAAATGCATTCTCTTGGGCTGTATCAAGTTGCTCTGCATGTTTGTGTAATGTGTTAAAGCATTCAGTAAAAAAACATCCTGCCCTTTACCTCAGGGAGCAGTTTTGGCAAGCCTGTGTTAAATCTGTGAGCTTTTTTTTTGGGTGGAACAGGTGCAGATGAATCTATGGGTGGAACAGGTGAAGATGAATCTATGGGTGGAACAGGTGAAGATGAATCTATGTTCAGAGTACTGTTTTGGATACCTCTTGTGGACTCCATGTTGTGCAATAGAAAGCAAAGAGTAGTTTGTCAGTGTAAAAATGTTCAACAGCAAAACCACCCACCACAGTTATGACCATATACTGCATTGTGATAGTTAATCCACAAGGTTGCCAGGAACAGGTTTTGGAGTGTACAACAAGTTGCACTTGCTACCTGCCTTCTCAGTGGCAAGACTGACTCAGAAAGGCTGACAACAACCACGCAGCCATGATAGGGGATGCGTATGAGACAACGACCATGCAGCCATGACAGGAGATCAGACAACGACCACGCAGCCATGATAGGGGATGCGTATGAGACAACGACCACGCAGCCATGATAGGGGATGCGTATGAGACAACGACCACGCAGCCATGATAGGGGATGCGTATGAGACAACAACCACGCAGCCATGATAGGGGATGCGTATGAGACAACGACCACGCAGCCATGATAGGGGATGCGTATGAGACAACGACCACGCAGCCATGATAGGGGATGCGTATGAGACAACGACCACGCAGCCATGATAGGGGATGCATATGAGACAACGACCACGCAGCCATGTTAGGGGATGCGTATGAGACAACGACCACGCAGCCATGATAGGGGATGAGACAACGACCATGCAGCCATGACAGGAGATCAGACAACAACCATGCAGCCATGATAGGGGATGCGTATGAGACAACAACCATGCAGCCATGAAAGGGGATGAGACAACGACCATGCATCCATGATAGGGGATGAGACAACGACCATGCATCCATGATAGGGGATGAGACAACAACCATGCAGCCATGAAAGGGGATGAGACAACAACCATGCAGCCATGAAAGGGGATGAGACAACGACCATGCATCCATGATAGGGGATGAGAGAACGACCATGCAGCCATGATAGGGGATGCTTATGAGACAATGACCATGCAGCCGTAATAGGGGATGAGACAACGACCATGCAGCCATGTTAGGGGATGAGACAACGGCCATGCAGCCATGATAGGGGATTTTATGAGACAACGACCATGCAGCCGTAATAGGGGATGAGACAACGACCATGCAGCCATGTTAGGGGATGAGACAACGGCCATGCAGCCATGATAGGGGATTTTATGAGACAACGACCATGCAGCCATAATAGGGGATGAGACAACGACCATGCAGCCATGATAAGGGATGCTAATGAGACAACGACCATGCAGCTGTAACAGGGGATGAGACAACGACCATGCAGCCAATAGGATGCTTATAGACAGGAATGCATGCTGTAATAGGATGGACAACGACCATGCAGCCATGATAGGGGATGAGACAACGACCATGCAGCCATGATAGGGATGCTATGAGACAACGACCATGCAGCCATGATAGGGGATACTTATGAGACAACGACCATGCAGCCATGATAGGGGATGCTTATGAGACAACGACCATGCAGCCATAATAGGGATGATGAGACAACGACCATGCAGCCATGATTAGGGGATGAGACAACGACCATGCAGCCATGATAGGGGATGCTTATGAGACAACGACATGCAGCCATGATAGGGGATACTTATGAGACAACGACCATGCAGCCATGATAGGGGATACTTATGAGACAACGACCATGCAGCCATGTAGGGATGCTTATGAGACAACGACCATGCAGCCATGTTAGGGGATGCTTATGAGACAACGACCATGCAGCCATGATAGGGGATACTTATGAGACAACGACCATGCAGCTTGATAGGGGAATTTTGAGACAACGACCATGCAGCCATGAATAGGGGATTATGAGACAAAGACCATGCAGCCGAGGAGTTTGAGACAAGACCATAGCATGTAGGGGATGCTTATGAGACAACGACCATGTAGCCATGATAGGGAATGCTTATGAGACAACGACAATGCAGCCCTAATAGGGGATGCTTATGAGCAGAGCAACAGAGCATTCCTGGGCCTACTTATTTCAGTTTAATTGCATCCTGACACCCCTCTGAACATCTTAAATTTTTTTTTCCTGGTTCTAATGGCAATGGGGCATTAAAGGGGGAGCCTTGCATAAGTAGTCTCCCTTGGTACCTTTGACTGAGCTGTCCAGTCTGTATATGAAAATAAGAATGGTGGTGGTGGTAGTGGTGGTGGTGGGTGGATGGGTGGTGTGTGTGTGTGTGTGTTGTTTGTGTGTGTGTGTGTGTGTGTGTGTGTCTGTGTGTGTGTGTGTGTGTGTGTGTGTGTGTGAAACAATGTATTTGATTGGATTATGACTCATATGCACATCAGTTGAGACAAAGGCAACGCTTGGTTTAGATTTCAGTTTTTTTTATTTTTTAATAAAGAATCATTGTGATGAATTCCCAATCAAACATGTATAAAAAGTACCTATCTCTCTTTCTCTCTCTCTCTCTCTGTATATGTGTATGTGTTTATACATACATACATTTTTTTTTTCAAGCATAGTCTTTTTTGTTTGTTGGGTTTTCTTTCAGTGAAAAATGATTGGTGATGAGTGCTCTTTGTGTCTCTTTTTTCTGTTGTCATCATCAGATGTGGAGGAAGGGTCGATGCGACTGATAGCGGCAGCATGGCTCTCCACAAGGCGTATCCACCTGGTCTTTCTGCCGATTGAGGGCGTGACTCTTTACCATGTGCAAGCTGAGGGTGAACAGTTCTCCTATTCACACAAAGTAAGACCTGCAGGTGTCTGTCTTCTTGTGAGCATCTTCCATAGGTATTGGAACGCACTCTCATATACAGACAGAAGAGGAGAACAGATGAAAAAAATGAAGATGGTGTAAAGTTTGAGAACTAGTAATTCATGCATCAACCATCCCCCCCACTCTTCACACATCACAGCAACCCAGAGCTGCTCCACCCAGTCCATCCTACACACAACAGCAACCCAGAGCTACTCCACCCAGTCCATCCTACACACAACAGCAACCCAGAGCTGCTCCACCCAGTCCATCCTACACACAACAGCAACCCAGAGCTGCTCCACCCAGTCCATCCTACACACAACAGCAACCCAGAGCTACTCCACCCAGTCCATCCTACACACAACAGCAACCCAGAGCTGCTCCACCCAGTCCATCCTACACACAACAGCAACCCAGAGCTACTCCACCCAGTCCATCCTACACACAACAGCAACCCAGAGCTGCTCCACCCAGTCCATCCTACACACAACAGCAACCCAGAGCTGCTCCACCCAGTCCATCCTACACACAACAGCAACCCAGAGCTACTCCACCCAGTCCATCCTACACACAACAGCAACCCAGAGCTGCTCCACCCAGTCCCCCATCCCCCTTCTCTGACCTCCATCCTACACACAACAGCAACCCAGAGCTGCTCCACCCAGTCCATCCTACACATCACAGCAACCCAGAGCTGCTCCACCCAGTCCCCCATCCCCCTTCTCTGACCTCCATCCTACACACAACAGCAACCCAGAGCTGCTCCACCCAGTCCATCCTACACATCACAGCAACCCAGAGCTGCTCCACCCAGTCCCCAGCCCAGAGCTGCTCCACCCAGTCCATCCTACACACAACAGCAACCCAGAGCTACTCCACCCAGTCCCCCATCCCCCTTCTCTGACCTCCATCCAACACACAACAGCAACCCAGTGCTACTCCACCCAGTCCATCCTACACACAACAGCAACCCAGAGCTACTCCACCCAGTCCATCCTACACACAACAGCAACCCAGAGCTACTCCACCCAGTCCCCCATCCCCCTTCTCTGACCTCCATCCTACACACAACAGCAACCCAGAGCTACTCCACCCAGTCCATCCTACACACAACAGCAAACCAGCGCTAATCCACCCAGTCCATCCTACACACAACAGCAACCCAGAGTTACTCCACCCAGTCCATCCTACACACAACAGCAAACCAGCGCTACTCCACCCAGTCCATCCTACACACAACAGCAACCCAGAGCTGCTCCACCCAGTCCATCCTACACACAACAGCAACCCAGAGCTACTCCACCCAGTCCATCCTACACACAACAGCAAACCAGAGCTGCTCCACCCAGTCCATCCTACACACAACAGCAACCCAGAGCTGCTCCACCCAGTCCATCCTACACACAACAGCAACCCAGAGCTGCTCCACCCAGTCCATCCTACACACAACAGCAACCCAGAGCTGCTCCACCCAGTCCATCCTACACACAACAGCAACCCAGAGCTGCTCCACCCAGTCCATCCTACACACAACAGCAACCCAGAGCTGCTCCACCCAGTCCATCCTACACACAACAGCAAACCAGAGCTACTCCACCCAGTCCATCCTACACACAACAGCAAACCAGAGCTACTCCACCCAGTCCATCCTACACACAACAGCAACCCAGAGCTACTCCACCCAGTCCATCCTACACACAACAGCAACCCAGAGCTACTCCACCCAGTCCCCCATCCCCCTTCTCTGACCTCCATCCTACACACAACAGCAAACCAGCGCTACCCCCCCCCCACACACACACACACCCACCTTCCTTCCCCACCCCCACCCTCCTTTCCTTGCCTGTCTCCAAATCCACCCTCCACCAACACTCCATGCTGTATGGATGAATGGATTTGGGTTAGAGGGATGAAACTGTTTTGAACGACAGAAAGAACTTAGTGCGGGTTTGTCTGATGCTCATGGGTGGTGTGTCGCACATGGTGATTGCGGCATCTTAGAACATTTGCTGGCTGTAGTGCTTGGCATGAACTCACTCCATGCCAACGTTACTTTTTCTCCTCAACTCCTATTTTTTTTTTTTTGCATACCAAAGGGGAAAAAATTATCAGAACAACAAAAAAAACCCCAGAGACATTTGATATTTGGTGTGTTGTTACAGTGCATGTTGTTCCATAACTTTGAATACAACCGTGTCACCAAAACAGCCTGTTTTAGAAAAAAAGAAGCAAGAAGGTGAAGCACAAATGAACGCACAGATGAAGGTGTCAAGTTAAGCACATTTGATCTACAGAACAATACAGGCTGTACACACAGCGTTATACAAATTGATATAGAGAGCAATACAGACTGTAGAGACAGTGTTATGCAGATTAATATACAGAACAATACAGGCTGTACAGACAACATTATACAGATTGATCTACAGAACAATACAGGCTGTACAGAACAATACAGTCTGTACAGAACAAAAGAGGGTGTACAGACAGTGTTATGCAGATTGATCTACAGAACAATACAAGCTGTACAGACAGCGTTATGCAGATTTGATCTACAGAACAATACAAGTATAACATGGTCCGTTTCAGGACATTTTGCCATGATGATGGCTGCCATGTTCTGTGCAGTTGAAGGCCAGTGGTCTTTACCAAGCTCACTGAACAGGTTGAGTCATGGACCAAGCCCTAATGAGATCAGAGAGACAGCTGCTGTGTTCAGGGGCAGATCCAACATGTTGAGGTGATGGGGAGGGAGGGTGAATGGGGTTTCCAAGGCTGGGGTCCAGGGGCAATACCCTAGAGGGGAAGCCAAGAGGGAGGAAGGGGGTGGGGGGGGGGTAGGAGGGAAGTCCCCCCATGAGCTGAAGGAATTATGCAGGACTTTGGAAGTTTCTGGAAGGTAAAAGGATGTCTGCATGCTGTGTCCATGTGGTTATCCCCCTTTTTCCCCTGTGCATTTGAGATTACTGAATGTGCTGCGCAGAGTGGACTGATGTGACAAAAACTGTCGGAACATCCAGACTGCCACAGGAACTCTCCTTCTACCTGCAAAGACTTGCACATTGAAACACTGAGAATAGAAATGAAAGGAGATTAGAATCATGTTTCTCTTCATTTTTTTTCTTTAAACAAGCTTGCTGGATTTGAATGCAAGATGTGGTCAGCTAGAGAAACAAACGTTGGATTTGGATGCAAGATATGGTCAGCTAAAGAAACAAACGTTGGATTTGGATGCAAGATGTGGTCAGCTAAAGAGACAAACGTTGGATTTGGATGCAAGATATGGTCAGCTAAAGAAACAAGTGTTGGATTTGGATGCAAGATGTGGTCAGCTAAAGAAACAAACGTTGGATTTGGATGCAAGATGTGGTCAGCTAAAGAAACAAACGTTGGATTTGGATGCAAGATGTGGTCAGCTAAAGAAACAAACGTTGGATTTGGATGCAAGATATGGTCAGCTAGAGAAACAAATGTTGGATTTGGATGCAAGATTGGATGCAAGATGTGGTCAGCTAAAGAGACAAACGTTGGATCTGGATGCAAGATATGGTCAGCTAAAGAAACAATCGTTGGATTTGGATGCAAGATATGGTCAGCTAAAGAAACAAACGTTGGATTGGATGCAAGATGTGGTCAGCTAAAGAGACAAACGTTGGATCTGGATGCAAGATGTGGTCAGCTAAAGAAACAAACGTTGGATCTGGATGCAAGATGTGGTCAGCTAAAGAGACAAACGTTGGATCTGGATGCAAGATATGGTCAGCTAGAGAAACAAACGTTGGATTTGGATGCAAGATATGGTCAGCTAGAGAAACAAATGTTGGATTTGGATGCAAGATTGGATGCAAGATGTGGTCAGCTAAAGAAACAAATGTTGGATTTGGATGTAAGGTATGGTCAGCTAGAGAAACAAACGTTGGATCTGGATGCAAGATGTGGTCAGCTAAAGAGACAAACGTTGGATCTGGATGCAAGATGTGGTCAGCTAAAGAGACAAACGTTGGATCTGGATGCAAGATGTGGTCAGCTAAAGAGACAAACGTTGGATCTGGATGCAAGATGTGGTCAGCTAAAGAGACAAACGTTGGATCTGGATGCAAGATGTGGTCAGCTAAAGAGACAAACGTTGGATCTGGATGCAAGATGTGGTCAGCTAAAGAGACAAACGTTGGATCTGGATGCAAGATGTGGTCAGCTAAAGAGACAAACGTTGGATCTGGATGCAAGATGTGGTCAGCTAAAGAGACAAACGTTGGATCTGGATGCAAGATGTGGTCAGCTAAAGAGACAAACGTTGGATCTGGATGCAAGATGTGGTCAGCTAAAGAGACAAACGTTGGATCTGGATGCAAGATGTGGTCAGCTAAAGAGACAAATGTTGGATTTGGATACAAGATGTGGTCAGCTAAAGAGACAAGTGTTTGATTTGGATGCAAGATGTGGTCAGCTAAAGAAACAAATGTTGGTTTAATTACACATACTATACCGTGGCTCACTAATGCAATAAGCGGCAGCAATTTGCTATCCCTGCCTCCAATACAATAAAGTCCGCATGGACAACAAAACCCCTGAAAGGGCCTCGTGCCTTGCGCATGCTCAGATCAATCCTCTTTTCTCGGCAGCCTTTTCCCGTTAAGCCTCATGTACACGAGCAGCTAAGTATTTTTTCGCTTTTCTCGCAATCGATCGATTGTTGTTGCTGTTCTTTGGTGTCCTTGCTTATGTTTTCACTTAAGGGAGAAACGTACATGAAGCGATTGGGTGGTAAGGCGAGAGTTAAGAAGGTTTCGTCATTCGATTCCCGCATCTCGCCGGCAGGCTCTTTGTCTCTGGCCGCGCCAAAACCTCCTCTCCCTTCACCGTCACTTTCTCTCTATTCTTCTTCTTCTTCCTCCTCTTCTTCTTCCCCTAAGGGTTTACTTCAACTCAGCTGCGGTTCTGTTGTTGTGACAGCGAGCTCTTTCTCGCAACCCATAATTCGTGACGGTGATTGGCTCAGCTGCGGTTCTGTCGATCCCGTCCCTTTGTCCCCTAACGGTGAGCGACTCAGCTGCGGTTCTGTCATTCCCGTTACTGCATCTTGTGTTCAGTTCAGCTGTGGTTTTACTGCATACAGTTCGGTTTCCATGGCAGAACCGAAGATGCTCGAGCCCTCGACAACGGAGGCTCCGGGGTGGGGCAATGAGGTTGACTTCTCGTCTACCTCTCCCTCTCGCTCGGTAGGCGATGCAAGGGAAGCAACTTCCTCTCAGGGGCTTGAATCTCGTTCGGCCCCGGTTGTTTCCCTTCCCCCACCTCATGTGTCTGCCCCTTCTTTTGGGCAGAACACTTGGGTTTCGCCCTCATTTCCGGGCGTCCCTCAGGGGACCGGCGCATTAGTCCCCCCATTTACTGGGTTGGGCCAGCAGCCACAACCTCAGCTCCCCCTATCATGGGGTCAGGGCCCTTTGCCTTGGGCGCCATGGGCTCAATGGCAGTATCCTCCGACCATGGACTTTCTGCAGCCCCCTGCTCCGGGGTTTCCCTGGTGGCCGGGTTTTGTGCCTAGCTCCACCAGTGCAGGCCTCTTCCTCCCAGGCCCCTTCGGCCCATCCGACGGCCGATCCCTCCCCCGGGGGTCTGGGGAATCAGCCAGCCCAGGCCACCCTGGGCTATGGTCAGCTAAAGAAACAAATGTTGGATTTGGATGCAAGATATGGTCAGCTAAAGAAACAAATGTTGGATTTGGATGCAAGATGTGGTCAGCTAAAGAAACAAGTGTTGGATTTGGATGCAAGATGTGGTCAGCTAAAGAAACAAGTGTTGGATTTGGATGCAAGACGTGGTCAGCTAAAGAAACAAGTGTTGGATTTGGATGCAAGATGTGGTCAGCTAAAGAAACAAGTGTTGGATTTGGATGCAAGACGTGGTCAGCTAAAGAAACAAGTGTTGGATTTGGATGCAAGATGTGGTCAGCTAAAGAAACAAGTGTTGGATTTGGATGCAAGATATGGTCAGCTAAAGAAACAAGTGTTGGATTTGGATGCAAGATATGGTCAGCTAAAGAAACAAGTGTTGGATTTGGATGCAAGATGTGGTCAGCTAAAGAAACAAGTGTTGGATTTGGATGCAAGATATGGTCAGCTAAAGAAACAAGTGTTGGATTTGGATGCAAGATGTGGTCAGCTAAAGAAACAAGTGTTGGATTTGGATGCAAGATGTGGTCAGCTAAAGAAACAAGTGTTGGATTTGGATGCAAGATGTGGTCAGCTAAAGAAACAAGTGTTGGATTTGGATGCAAGATGTGGTCAGCTAAAGAAACAAGTGTTGGATTTGGATGCAAGATGTGGTCAGCTAAAGAAACAAATGTTGGATTTGGATGCAAGATGTGGTCAGCTAAAGAAACAAATGTTGGATTTGGATGCAAGATGTGGTCAGCTAAAGAAACAAATGTTGGATTTGGATGCAAGATGTGGTCAGCTAAAGAAACAAGTGTTGGATTTGGATGCAAGATGTGGTCAGCTAAAGAAACAAATGTTGGATTTGGATGCAAGATTGGATGCAAGATGTGGTCAACCAAAGAAAAAAAAAAAAGGAAGGTGGGCTGCGAACCCCACTTGGATTCTGCAGGTGCATGGGGGAGACGTTTGGCCATGTTCCAAGGGGGCCACGATCTGCTGCTTGGCCATGTTCCAAGGGTGGCATGATTTATTTTAGGTGGCCATGATCTGCTGGCGTTGGCCATGTTTATAGGGCAGCCATGATCTGCTGGTGTTGGCCATGTTCCAAGGGTGGCCACGATCTGCTGGTGTTGGCCATGTTCCAGGGGCGGCCATGATCTGCTGGTGTTGGCCATGTTCCAAGGGCGGCCACGATCTGCTACTCGCGTTGGCCATGTTCCAAGGACGGCCATGATCTGCTGGCGTTGGCCATGTTCAAGGGCGGCCATGATCTGCTGGCATTGGCCATGTTGGCGTTGGCCATGTTCCAAGGGTGGCCACGATCTGCTGTTGGCATTGGCCATGTTCCAAGGGCGGCCACGATCTGCTGCTGGCGTTGGCCATGTTCCAAGGGCGGCCACGATCTGCTGTTGGTGTTGGCCATGTTCCAAGGGCGGCCACGATCTGCTGCTGGCGTTGGCCATGTTCCAAGGGCGGCCATGATCTGCTGGCGTTGGCCATGTTCCAAGGGCGGCCATGATCTGTTGGCGTTGGCCATGTTCCAAGGGCGGCCATGATCTGCTGGTGTTGGCCATGTTCCAAGGGCGGCCATGATCTGCTGGTGTTGGCCATGTTTCAAGGGCGGCCCTGATCTGCTGGTGTTGGCCATGTTCCAAGGACGGCCATGATCTGCTGGTGTTGGCCATGTTTCAAGGGCGGCCATGATCTGCTGGTGTTGGCCATGTTCCAAGGACGGCCATGATCTGTTGGCGTTGGCCATGTTCCAAGGGCAGCCATGATCTTTTGGTGTTGGCCATGTTGGTGTTGGCCATGTTCCAAGGACAGCCATGATCTGCTGGTGTTGGCCATGTTCCAAGGGCAGCCATGATCTTTTAGTGTTGGCCATGTTCCAAGGACGGCCATGATCTGTTGGCGTTGGCCATGTTCCAAGGGCAGCCATGATCTTTTGGTGTTGGCCATGTTGGTGTTGGCCATGTTCCAAGGACAGCCATGATCTGCTGGTGTTGGCCATGTTCCTAGGGCGGCCATGATCTGCTGCTGGCGTTGGCCATGTTCCAGGGGCAGCCAGAAAGAAGAAACAGTCTTGTGCTGTTTGCACACAGGCCACCCCTTTCATGCCCATTGTTATCTTTTACGAGGGGAAGAAGCTCCATGGTGCATTCCATGTCATGTACCACTCACAATGAAACATGTTCTTTTAGAGTGTTGGGACTTGCATGATGTGAGACACAAACACTTTGCAGCAGATTCCATGAAAACCCTGTTCAGTTATGTCCTCCCCGATGTGATTTTTGAATTTCTGAAAAAGACAATTTTTCATCTGATCTAAGGTTTTACAGAAGAAAGATTTTAATGAAATTTCCAGTGTGTTTGTAAAAGGAGTGTATTTATGAAATTTGATAAAAGAAATTAATAATAAGACTTGAGAGTTGACTTCAACACTGTCACATACAGCCCTGATATGGCCTTTTGTGGTCAGCTGGGCTATAAGCAAATTATCTCTCTCTTGTAGATAAGAGACAGGTGGACTTTGCTATGAGCTCAACATAGTCTTAGGAAAGAGCTATGAAAAGATCTGTATTTTTGTTTAAATCCAGCTGACTTACTTTCTGTGCAGGTGTGGTCATCCTCGGTGGAGATTACAGAGATTCCCCCTGAAACCAGCACTGTCACGGTGAGTACAGAATGCATTCACAAAATAGAAAACAAATTTTTTTACATGTTTCTTTCACTGACTCATGTCAGTGGGCAGACAGAAGATCAGTTGCCTGCATCGTTGACTCCTTTCATCCCATCTGTTCAAATTTCCAAGTGTTTCCATCTGTCAGCTTTATGAAATGCTGCTTTGAAAGAAAAAAGGTTTTTTACAGGATCATTAATAGCTACTGCCATATCACCACTGGCGATCCATACTGGTTTTGTTATGATGTAGGCATATGTGAACTGGCACTCAAAGAAATTGAGGTGCATTGCAGAGACATTTCATTGAAACAAAATACTTTCAAGTTGACAAGGTAAGGGAAGTAACTGTTTGATTTGACACTCTTTTTTGAATTATGGAGTTGTTACAAGATTTGTCAGTTTGTAAAGCTGAAAAAAAAGTGCTGATTTCTCTCCCTCAAAATATATCAGTTTCTGATATGAAGTACTTATATATAGATAGGTATGTATGTCAATGTCTTTGGAATAAAGTGGTGTGAATATGAAACATTTACATTTCCTGCTGATTTTTCGCCAACATTGTTTCTTCAAATCCAAACAAAAGCATGGTCTACGTGTAAAAGAAATGAACATATCACAGGAATTGTGTGTCATTTTGTGTGTACATGCATGGTACATAGATATGTTTATGGATGCGTATGCGCGCATGTATGGATATATGTGCATGTGCTGTTTGTGTCTGTGTACATGCGGCAGAGTTGGGAAATGTGTCAGTCCATTTTTTGGCAGAATTAAAGCGTTTTGATGTTAAGGTCTTGACTTGCTGAACCATGTTACAACTCCTCATGTATTATGGAATGAGGGTGGTGTCATGTTTTTATGTACTGTGGGAGATGGGGGGGGGGGGGGGAGGGCGGGATTAACATCTCACGTAGGTGCATACCGTACAGTGGTTTATTTGCTTTGTTGCCATTCCCCTTCCACCATCATATGCTTAGCCCCTGCCTCTCTGATCCTGTTCTATTCCCATTTTTATTGATTCTTCTGCATGTTACATTTGGTCTTTGGCTCCTGAACAAACTTTCGTAAGTATCTGATCCCCCCCCCTCCCCCCCCACTCTCATTCCTCCCTGCTTTTCCTCGGACGCTCTCTCCCTCCCGTCATTTGAATGGAAACTCTCTTGCAGTGCCAGCTGAGATTTGCCAGATCAGTCAGTGACGTTCCCACCCCTCTGTACTTGATCCATCCCCTCTTTTCTTGTGCAGGTCAAAGTGACACCTGACCAGTGGGAGGTGGGCAGGTGCTCTCACCTGTGGCCCTGTTCCCCCATCACAGTGACTCTGCATGATCAACACCAGCTGAACTTGCCAACAGAGGATGTGGACCCAACACCACTGCCAGGTGAATAGTGCTACAAGGCTTGGATCTTGTGTTTGTCCTTACCACTGCCAGGTGAATAGCGCTACAAGGCTTGGATCTTGTGTTTGTCCTTACCACTGCCAGATGAATAGTGCTACAAGGCTTGGATCTTGTGTTTGTCCTTACCACTGCCAGGTGAATAGCGCTACAAGGCTTGGATCTTGTGTTTGTCCTTACCACTGCCAGGTGAATAGCGCTACAAGGCTTGGATCTTGTGTTTGTCCTTACCACTGCCAGGTGAATAGTGCTACAAGGCTTGGATCTTGTGTTTGTCCTTACCACTGCCAGATGAATAGCGCTACAAGGCTTGGATCTTGTGTTTGTCCTTACCACTGCAGATGAATAGTGCTACAAGGCTTGGATCTTGTGTTTGTCCTTACCACTGCCAGATGAATAGCGCTACAAGGCTTGGATCTTGTGTTTGTCCTTACCACTGCCAGGTGAATAGTGCTACAAGGCTTGGATCTTGTGTTTGTCCTTACCACTGCCAGGTGAATAGTGCTACAAGGCTTGGATCTTGTGTTTGTCCTTACCACTGCCAGATGAATAGTGCTACAAGGCTTGGATCTTGTGTTTGTCCTTACCACTGCCAGATGAATAGTGCTACAAGGCTTGGATCTTGTGTTTATCCTTGACATGGCTTATTCAGAGGCCTGTCTGTCTTTTGACCTTTTTTTGTGGTCTCTCTGACCCCGACATGTCACTGTTTTTGCCCAACTTGGTCAGGTTGAGAAGAAAGCTCTTAAGCATGAGTTTGGGTTAAGGCTAATTTTTTTTTCCAGATAGTTTTGTCTTTATTTAAATTTGGAATGCCCTCCCCAGAGAAGGACATTGCCATAGTGTAGCACAGGGCTGCAAGTCCCCTGAAAGGAACCAGAAATTAGGATAAAAACTAATTTTGAAAAATTTGTTTCCATATCAGCAAGATTGCTTGCGAGTACTCTTTGAAATGGTATTTTGTTGAGGTACTTTCTGGTTCCAAGATATTCGAAAAAAAGCAATATTTTGTCTTTTGTTCATTGTTTTGTATGATTTATTTGGAAAGTGTTATTTTTATTTTTATTTTTTTTGGCTTACGCAGGCTGATATTCCTGCGGACACTCCCTGTATAGACAGGCAAGGATTAATCCAATCTACCCAACAAAGAGAGTGGAGTTTTGTGTGTATGACCATTTGGAAAGTGTTATTGAAAACAGAATAAATATTTTGAAAAGAATATTGTTGGTGGACTGCAGTCATTAGGTTTAGTTTGGAGACAAAATCTTTATAAACAATTGCCATGCTTGCCAAAACTTTTCTCAGTTGGGAAGTTACAAATTGATCTTGGAAACTGGAAAAGTGACTTCCCTCTTGAGCCACTGGTAGGCTGGACAGCGGATCTTGGACAAGAGAGAGAGAGAGAGAGAGAGAGAGAGGAGAGAGAGAGAGAAGAAAAAAAATGATATAACAGACGAAAAAGTGATGTTGATGCCTTACAGTAAATCAGTGAGGAACATATGAAAAATTGCAGGACATGGGATGGCTGGACAATCTTAGCAACGATAGACTCATGCACAAACTGTCCTGCCAGAACATCAATGTAGCTGATCTAATTCTGATTTTTCTTTTGTAATCTCTGTGTACTAAACCTCCAACCTGCTTTGATAACCAGTATTTTTAGATGTGAAATTCTAAATCTAAAATTAATGTTAGATTAGAAAAAAAAGAAGAAAATATTAAGAAACAAAATTCTGTGTGCTGTACTTGTAGTGGAACCTAGTACTGAGCAGTCCATTGTGAGTAGAGAAGATTTTATCTTTTCCAGCACAGTTTAGTCATTTCTGCCACAAACATTGCTTGATATACACATTTGCGTTATAAACTTTAATCCTTGAATCTAGAAGTACAGTAAAAAAAAACTTTTAATTTTTTTCTCTAATGTTTCCTCCCCACCTAATACCTCTGGGAAGAGGCAAAAGGAGAATTCTGTGCATAGATAACTTCCCTCCATGTTCATCTGTCACATCATGGGGGATGAAGCGCGAGGGGAGGGAACTGTCACATCATGGGGGATGAAGAGAGGGGAGGGAACTGTCACATCATGGGGGATGAAGAGAGGGGAGGGAACTGTCACATCATGGGGGATGAAGAGAGGGGAGGGAACTGTCACATCATGGGGATGAAGTGTGAGGGAGGGAACTGTCACATCATGGGGGATGAAGTGTGAGGGGAGGGAACTGTCACATCATGGGGGATGAAGCGCGAGGGAGGGAACTGACACATCATGGGGGATGAAGCGCGAGGGGAGGGAACTGTCACATCATGGGGGATGAAGTGTGAGGGGAGGTAAGAGGCAAAAGGAGAATTCTGTGCATAGATAACTTCCCTCCATGTTCATCTGTCACATCATGGGGGATGAAGCGCGAGGGGAGGGAACTGTCACATCATGGGGGATGAAGCGCGAGGGGGGGGGGGGGGGGGAACTGTCACATCATGGGGGATGAAGCGCGAGGGGAGGGAACTGTCACATCATGGGGATAAAGTGCGAGGGGAGGGAACTGTCACATCATGGGAGATGAAGTGCAAGGGGAGGGAACTGTCACATCATGGGGGATGAAGTGTGAGGGGAGGGAACTGTCACATCATCGGGGATGAAGTGTGAGGGGAGGGAACTGTCACATCATGGGGGATGAAGAGAGGGGAGGGAACTGTCACATCATGGGGGATGAAGAGAGGGGAGGGAACTGTCACATCATGGGGGATGAAGAGAGGGGAGGTAAGAGGCAAAAGGAGAATTCTGTGCATAGATAACTTCCCTCCATGTTCATCTGTCACATCATGGGGGATGAAGCGCGAGGGGAGGGAACTGTCACATCATGGGGGATGAAGAGTGGGGAGGTAAGAGGCAAAAGGAGAATTCTGTGCATAGATAACTTCCCTCCATGTTCATCTGTCACATCATGGGGGATGAAGTGCGAGGGGACGGAACTGTCACATCATGGGGATGAAGAGAGGGGAGGTAAGAGGCAAAAGGAGAATTCTGTGCATAGATAACTTCCCTCCATGTTCATCTGTCACATCATGGGGGATGAAGTGCGAGGGAACTGTCACATCATGGGGATGAAGTCGAGGGGAGGGAACTGTCACATCATGGGGGATGAAGTGCGAGGGGAGGAAACTGTCACATCATGGGGGATGAAGTGCGAGGGGAGGGAACTGTCACATCATGGGGATGAAGAGTGGGGAGGGAAGAGGCAAAAGGAGAATTCTGTGCATAGATAACTTCCCTCCATGTTCATCTGTCACATCACGGGGGATGAAGTGCGAGGGGACGGAACTGTCACATCATGGGGGATGAAGTGCGAGGGGAGGGAACTGTCACATCATGGGGGATGAAGTGTGAGGGGAGGTAAGAGGCAAAAGGAGAATTCTGTGCATAGATAACTTCCCTCCATGTTCATCTGTCACATCACGGGGGATGAAGTGCGAGGGGACGGAACTGTCACATCATGGGGGATGAAGTGCGAGGGGAGGAAACTGTCACATCATGGGGGATGAAGAGTGGGGAGGGAAGAGGCAAAAGGAGAATTCTGTGCATAGATAACTTCCCTCCATGTTCATCTGTCACATCACGGGGGATGAAGTGCGAGGGGACGGAACTGTCACATCATGGGGGATGAAGCGCTAGGGGAGGGAACTGTCACATCATGGGGGATGAAGTGTGAGGGGAGGTAAGAGGCAAAAGGAGAATTCTGTGCATAGATAACTTCCCTCCATGTTCATCTGTCACATCATGGGGGATGAAGCGCGAGGGGAGGGAACTGTCACATCATGGGGGATGAAGCGCGAGGGGAGGGAACTGTCACATCATGGGAGATGAAGAGCGAGGGGAGGGAACTGTCACATCATGGGGGATGAAGAGAGGGGAGGGAACTGTCACATCATGGGGGATGAAGAGAGGGGAGGTAAGAGGCAAAAGGAGAATTCTGTGCATAGATAACTTCCCTCCATGTTCATCTGTCACATCATGGGGGATGAAGCGCGAGGGGAGGGAACTGTCACATCATGGGTGATGAAGTACGAGGGGAGGGAACTGTCACATCATGGGGGATGAAGTGCGAGGGGAGGGAACTGTCACATCATGGGGAATGAAGTGCAGGGGGGGAAACTGTCACATGGGGGATGAAGCGCGAGGGGAGGGAACTGTCACATCATGGGGGATGAAGTGTGAGGGGAGGGAACTGTCACATCATGGGGGATGAAGTGTGAGGGGAGGGAACTGTCACATCATGGGGGATGAAGTGCGAGGGGAGGGAACTGTCACATCATGGGGGATGAAGTGCGAGGGGAGGGAACTGTCACATCATGGGGGATGAAGAGAGGGGAGGGAAGAGGCAAAAGGAGAATTCTTTTCATAGATAACTTCCCTCCATGTTCATCTGTCACATCATGGGGGATGAAGTGCGAGGGGAGGGAACTGTCACATTATGGGGAATGAAGAGAGGGGAGGGAAGAGGCAAATGTATTCTGGACAGAAGTGTTTGATGCATACAAAGATTTTTTTCTATAAAATTAGTAGTAAAAGCTCTAGTGAACTACTTGCAGATCTGGTGTTTTATAATCGTAAAATACAGATAGGCAAAAAACATATTGTTGGTAAAACATGGATTAGTAAAGGAATACACAATATTGCAGATTTTCTGCTTCAAAATGGAAATTTTATTCCATATGAAGATTTCAAAGAGAAATATAATGTCCATATAGATTTTATTACCTTTTCTGGGTGTAAGAAAGCAATAACTGAATATATACAAAATACTGAAATAGCGGTTCATAACAATAAATGTATGGAAATGTCTATTTGTTTTAAAAAGCTAACATCTGTATTTAAAGGGTCAAAATCATACTATGATATACTTATTGATGATAACACACGGCCAAAATGCTGTGAAAGATGGGACCAAAAACTGAATGTTGAAAATGACTGGGATACATGCTTCTTATATCTTCACAAGATATCTGATGTAAAAACAGGTGTCTTGGGACAAATGTTATTCTTAAAAACATAAGTGTACTGAACAGTGAATTATGTAGTTTTTGTCACGCCACAAAGGACAGTATCAGTCATATGTTCTGGCACTGTGGAGTTGTTAAAGATTTTTGGAATGCTTTGATGTATGCTATGAATGAAAAATGTCACAATGTGTCAAATTTACGAATTACAGAACCACTGGTTATTCTTGGTTCCGATAAAGATATAAACATTGATCAGATCTTTTATTTCATTTTGATATCTGCTAAAGAATACTTGTACCACTGTAAATCAAATGGAAATTTGCCCACTGTACGAGTCTTTACAAGTAAGTTAAAATACAGATACAGTATTGAAGAGTACATAGCGCGCAAAAATATGGTATATAATGATTTTGTTGCCAAGTGGACTCCTTATAAAGCTGTTTTTAGTTGATTTTAGGGAAAAAAAACAAACAACAAAAAAACACTGAAGTCATAGGTATTTGACAAATAATTAATAATTTAAAAAAAAAAAAAGAAGAAAACTTTGGTGGTTTTTTTCGTGTGAAATGTTTCAGGCCCAAAGTAGACATCTATAAGCCATTTGGTTCCTCTAATCATAGTATAGTCCCACCTTCATTTAGTCTCCATATAACTATTTAATTGAATGGTCAATTTAATTGTTTTACCATTTGCATAGTAAGTCAACTGTTTTTCATTTATGTATGTATGTATGTGTATATGTATATCTTTTCTTCTGTTTTCACTTATATTAATGTAACTTATAATGAATACTATGTATGTGTATTTCTGTGTCCTACAGATGTGTGTCATGAATTGAAGTCTCTGCGCACTGTCTTCTTTTGACGCATCTGTAATTTCTCAAATTATTTGATTAAAATTTGATTTATATAAAAAAAAAAAAAAGTGCAAGCGGAGGGAACTGTCACATCATGGGGGATGAAGTGTGAGGGGAGGGAACAGTCACATCATAGGGGATGAAGTGCAAGGGGAGGGAAGAGGCAAAAGGAGAATTCTGTGCATAGATAACTTCCCTCCATGTTCATCTGTCACATCATGGGGGATGGAGTGCGAGGGGAGGGAACTGTCACATCATGGGGGATGAACAGAGGGGAGGGAAGAGGCAAAAGGAGAATTCTGTGCATAGATAACTTCCCACCATGTTCATCTGTCACATCATGGGGGATGAAGTGTGAGGGGAGGGAACTGTCACATTGTGGGGGATGAAGCGCTAGGGGAGGGAACTGTCACATCATGGGGGATGAAGAGAGGGGAGGTAAGAGGCAAAAGGAGAATTCTGTGCATAGATAACTTCCCTCCATGTTCATCTGTCACATCATGGGGGATGAAGTGTGAGGGAGGGAACTGTCACATCATGGGGATGAAGTGTGAGGGGAGGGAACTGTCACATCATGGGGATGAAGAGAGGGGAGGGAAGTGTCACATCATGGGAGATGAAGTGTGAGGGGAGGTAAGAGGCAAAAGGAGAATTCTGTGCATAGATAACTTCCCTCCATGTTCATCTGTCACATCATGGGGGATGAAGTGTGAGGGGAGGGAACTGTCACATCATGGGGGATGAAGTGCGAGGGGAGGGAACTGTCACATCATGGGGGATGAAGTGCGAGGGGAGGGAACTGTCACATCATGGGGGATGAAGTGGAAGGGGAGGGAATTGTCACATCATGGGGGATGAAGTGTGAGGGGAGGGAACTGTCACATCATGGGGGATGAAGTGCGAGGGGAGGGAACTGTCACATCATGGGGGATGAAGTGTGAGGGGAGGGAACTGTCACATCATGGGGGATGAAGTGCAAGGGGAGGGAACTGTCACATCATGGGGGATGAAGTGTGAGGGGAGGGAACTGTCACATCATGGGGGATGAAGTGTGAGGGGAGGTAAGAGGCAAAAGGAGAATTCTGTTCATAGATAACTTCCCTCCATATTCATCTGTCACATCATGGGGGATGAAGTGTGAGGGGAGGGAACTGTCACATCATGGGGGATGAAGTGCGAGGGGAGGGAACTGTCACATCATGGGGGATGAAGTGTGAGGGGAGGGAACTGTCACATCATGGGGGATGAAGTGTGAGGGGAGGTAAGAGGCAAAAGGAGAATTCTGTTCATAGATAACTTCCCTCCATATTCATCTGTCACATCATGGGGGATGAAGTGTGAGGGGAGGGAACTGTCACATCATGGGGGATGAAGTGCGAGGGGAGGGAACTGTCACATCATGGGGGATGAAGTGTGAGGGGAGGGAACTGTCACATCATGGGGGATGAAGTGTGAGGGGACGGAACTGTCACATCATGGGGGATGAAGTGCAAGGGGAGGGAACTGTCACATCATGGGGGATGAAGTGCGAGGGGAGGTAAGAGGCAAAAGGAGAATTCTTTTCATAGATAACTTCCCTCCATGTTCATCTGTCACATCATGGGAGATGAAGTGCGATGGGAGGGAGGGGGGAAAGAGGGAGGGAGTGGGAGGGGCTTTTTTCGGTAATAATTCCCTCCTTTTTTTCACTCTCTTTAACTCTGGCTTTTTAAAATTTCTTTTTATTGTTTGCATCTGTCCACTGTCCTTCTGTCTTTTTTTATTGTTTGCATCTGTCCACTGTGTTCTGTCTTTTAAAAAAAAAATGCATCTGTCCACTGTCCTGCCTTTTTATTTCTTTACATTGTTTGCATCTGTCCACGGTCCTGCCTTTTTTGAGTATTCCCATGTCTTTTCATTGATAGCCTGTACACTTTCTTGCATGCCAGAATTTCTATTGTCATCTGGCATTTAGGCAAAAAAAAAAAAGAGAGAAAAAAGAACCAACCAATGTTAGGTAGGCACTCGAGGTCTGACCAGCATGTTGAGCTAATGGGTAGGTCAGACCTCTGCTAAGTTGTAGCCATGAGACCCTCTTCTTCAATTCTCTCATCTTAGCTGCTAATTCATTTATCCATCAGCTTAAAATCATGCGCAGTGTGGTCTCAAAACATGGTGTATGTGGTGTAGCATATATTTGCTTTTGCTTAACAGCAGTGTTTCTGGGAATTCTAGAGGCCCTTTGTAGGGCTTCTTGGCAAATGGGTTCAGGGTATCCACGTTCAAGGAAAAATGAGATCATCAGGGTAGATTGCTCTTCTGCAAAATTTCTCCTTCCATCCTGGCTCCCAACACCGTCACCTCTTCCCCATGGACGTCTGTGCACTTTACACAAGCATTCCCCATCATGAAGGGCTTTCAGCCCTCAAACACTTCTTGTCAAAAGACAGCAGAAATCTACCCACCACCACTCTTCTCCGTCTTGCTGAGCTTGTTCTCACACTCAACAACTTTCAGTTTGGTGCTGACCATTTCCAACAGAATTGCGGCGTTGCCATGGGCACCAGGATGGGTCCTGGCTACGCCTGCCTGTTTGTTGGCTACATTGAAGAAAAGATCTTCTCACAATACACAGGCACTTTCCGAGACTTTTTTCCGTCGCTTCATTGACGATTGCCTCGGTGCAGCCTCCTGTCCAATCCAAGATCTGAAAAACTTCATTGACTTCGTCAGTGGATTT
The DNA here is from genome assembly GCA_033310375.1 of Conus canariensis. NCBI lineage: Eukaryota > Metazoa > Mollusca > Gastropoda > Neogastropoda > Conidae > Conus > Conus canariensis. Next base: position 65,411,074 of record CM065734.1, read on the forward strand.
CATCCAGCTCTTAGATTCACTTTTGAAATCACTCAGACTACCATTTCCTTCTTTGACATCAAAATCTCTATCTGTCCCAACTCACCCTACCTCACCACATCTGTTCATTACAAACCCACCGACTCGCATTCATACCTTCTGTACTCCTCCAGTCACCCTGCTTCCACCAAAACAAGCATTCCTTTCTCTCAACTACTTCGTTTGCGACGCATCTGCAGCGATGATGACGATTTCGCCAAACAATCTACCCTGATGATCTCATTTTTCCTTGAACGTGGATACCCTGAACCCATTTGCCAAGAAGCCCTACAAAGGGCCTCTAGAATTCCCAGAAACACTGCTCTTAAACAAAAGATCACTCCTTCATCAGACGACAGGCCTGTTCTTGCTATCACCTTCCATCCTCACAACCTCGCCATCAAAAACATCCTTATGAAGAACTACCACATTCTGCAGACTGATCCTTCCCTGAAACACATTTTCACCCAGCCTCCACTAGTTGCCTACAAACGTGACACCAACCTCAGAGATCTTCTTGTGCATTCAAAATTGTCCACAAACACAGTCTCACCACCTGGCAATTCTCCATGCAAGCAACCCAAATGCAAAACCTGTCCTCACCTAAACTCTTCTACAACCATCTGTGGCCCCTCAGGCAAAATTTCCATACGCAACCCTTTCACTTGTCAGTCCCGCAATGTAGTTTACATTCTTTCTTGCTCCTTCTGTGGCCTCCTGTATGTTGGAGAAACCTACAGAACCCTCAACGACCGTTTCACAGAACACCTACGAGCAGTCCGTCTCGGTTACAATACACCAATTGCAAACCATTTCTGTTCTTCCGGCCACAACCTCTCCCACATGCAGATTGCTGCAGTCTGGCAAAATTCATCTTCCTCTATAAGACGTAAAGAACAAGAGTCCCTCCTTATTCACAAACTTGGCACTATCCACCCAAATGGAATCAATATCAAACACTGACTTTCCTCTATAACAGCCCTTTGTTCTTACTTATCTTGATTTTGTCTCTTAACATTATTATTACTATTTTTATTTACTTTATCCCCCCCCCCCCCCCAGTCCTTCTGCTCTTAACCCATTTCTCTCTTCTTCCCCACCCTGCCCTCTCCTTCTATACCCCCCCCCCCCCCTCATCCCTTCCAACTCTCTCCTTCCTTCCCCCACAATCCTTGCTGAACACTTCTCATCTTCAAGCAGTATTCACTTTTCAGCTTTTTGGCAGTGCTCACTTCCTCACTTCCCCATTTCTCCCTGCCCACTGTCACTCATTCCCACTTGTCCCTCTGAGCAAAGAAGGTTTTAAACCGAAGCGCCCTCATCCACCTCTTCCTCAAGGACCTGCTACCATACCCCAGGCAAGTTGTCTTATTGATCCAGGTCCTGCAGTCAACCAACTATTTGAGCCCTCTGTATAGTACAGTTTTATCAGATTGAGAACTGTTAGTGGTTTAGCTATCATGTTAAGAGTCAGTGTCAACGTTGACCAGCTCCCATTCAAAGGATGGAGAAGTCAACCAGGCTGAATCATGCTGCAGACAGAGAACAACTGCAGGGATCAGTGCAGCATGAGTTTTCTGTACAAGACTGATGGAACATCATAAAGATTCAAGATATTTCACAGGACTGGGTTAAAACTAAGCTAGAAATGTGATGAACGTGTGTGTGTGTGTGTGTGTGTGTGTGTGTGTGTGTGTGTGTGTGTGTGTGTTCAGGTTTTGTTTGGAATTTTGGTTTTGTTTATTGTTCCATATATTTTTTGCTCTATATGCATGCAATTGTATGATTATGAACATGATGCTTATGCAGTTTGATACGTTTTGTAAATGTGTTTTTGTATGTAGAATAAAAAAGAAATGTGACAAAGGGATCAGTGTTCACACTTTGATCCCTGTATTGTGACGACAGTACCACAACTTCAAAGACCTGTTTCCTGAAAATGGCTATTGCTCTACATGTACACCTTCAAGTACCATATTCTTTATTGTTCAATTTTTAGCATACAGAAACACTTTCTTTATCATTGGAAAGGTCTTTGCTTCCTCTTTCTATTGATGCGCAAATCTCAAAGTCTTAAAAATACAGTTTCACTATCATTTTCTCGGAAGTGGTCACAATTTTGTAGGTTATTACCATGTTTGTTGTGTGTGTGTGTGTGTGTGTGTGTGTGTGTGTGTGTGTGTGTTTTCATCAGTTCAGGACTATTTTCCCTCTCTGCTCCTTTGGTTTAAAATTCTTTTTTTAAGTTGTACTATTGGTGTCTAACTGCAGGAAATCATCACAAGAAGGAAGTGGGGCTGCCCGCTCTTGTGGTGGTGGTTCTTGTTGCTGTTCTTGTTGCTGTTGGTTTCTCCAGCATTTTCATCCGAAGGAGATCCTTTGGAGCACAGGGAGGTGAGCAGCAGGAACATGGTCAACAAACTTTTTGTTTCTTTCTTCTTTTTTTTTTAGGAGGGGAGGGAGGGGGAGAAGGGATGTGTGTGCTTATTGAAATTCACGTATTAATTCATGATTAAATATGAATTTTAGAGTCATTTTCTTGAGTCCATTTTGCCGTTTTGCAAAACAGACCATGATGTAGTCAACAGTCATCATTTTTACCTCTTCTGATTTGATAGGAATCCAGAATTACCATGTAAGTATGTTGTACATAATGCATCAGGCAGGCCTAGTGTGCTTTCATGTGTGTGTGGTGTGTGTGTGTGTGTGTGTGTGTGTGTGTGTGTGTGTGGTGTGAGAGAGAGTAGTTTAAGCCAAGTTTACGGTGTTTTCTTTTTAACTGTGTTTGTCTTTTTTGTGTGGAGCAACAGGAATTTCAAGTTTGTTGCAATTTCTGCCTGCAATCACCTCATTTTGAAACCAACATCTTCTACACAGTTATTGGTGATTTATTCATGTAATTATTAACTTATTTATTTGTTAAATTTCTATCCATTTTTTTTGTTGTTGTTGAAAGATTTTTTCCCCATTACACAGGCACAAAGATAGGGGACAAACCACAGTGAACATGCTTTTACTTGGTACACTGTCCATGGTCAGATTGTATTTATGTTGCACCTCACACACACCTACCCTCATTTTTTGTTTTGGTCTTTCCCTTGCTTGCAGCCCTGATGTAACCTTTGTGGTCAGCTAGGCTACAACTCATGTAACCTTTGTGGTCAACTAGGCTACAACTCATGTAACCTATGTGGTCAGCTAGGCTACAACTCATGTAACCTTTGTGGTCAGCTAGGCTACAACTCATGTAACCTTTGTGGTCAGCTAGGCTACTACTTACACAGCCTGATTTTGACTTGATACCCCTGTTTACGTTGTTCCTCTGCAAAAAGTGTGGTAAATTTTGTTGAAGCAGGAGTCGATCTGTTGAAGTCAAAAAGCTGTTTCTGTTCTAAAGTGTGTTCTTTGATTTGTGAAGGTAATATACTTGAAGTATCGTTTCAGTTTCAAAGCTAAAAAGAAGCATTTAATTTACAGATGGAAACTAAATCTCTGTGAATGTGTTAACAAACAAAATGGCGTAAAGTAACAGGGAGCAACTCTAGTGTGGACACAGACAAACAAAATGGCGTAAAGTGACATGGAGCAACTCTAGTGTGGACACAGACAAACAAAATGGCGTAAAGTGACATGGAGCAACTCTAGTGTGGACACAGACAAACAAAATGGCGTAAAGTGACATGGAGCAACTCTAGTGTGGACACAGACAAACAAAATGGCGTAAAATGACATGGAGCAACTCTAGTGTGGACACAGACAAACAAAATGGTGTAAAGTGACATGGAGCAACTCTAGTGTGGACACAGACAAACAAAATGGCATAAAATGACATGGAGCAACTCTAGTGTGGACACAGACAAACAAAATGGCGTAAAGTGACATGGAGCAACTCTAGTGTGGACACAGACAAACAAAATGGCGTAAAGTGACATGGAGCAACTCTAGTGTGGAACAGACAAACAAAATGGCGTAAAGTGACATGGAGCAACTCTAGTGTGGAACAGACAAACAAAATGGCGTAAAGTAACTTGGAGCAACTCTATTGTGTACACAGACAAACAAAATGGCGTAAAGTGACATGGAGCAACTCTGGTGTGGACACAGACAAAATGTTGCTGAAAAACAGGTCTTACACTGTCTCTGGTAATTGGAGAGGATGTGAACAACAGCAGTTATGACGACTTTGATAAACCGCATTCAAGGAAAAAAGCAAGCAGCAAAGCACCAGTCTTAGTCTCTGGAATGGAGTGAATTGTGACACTGACCATGTTAGTTTTCTTGGGATTTCAAAACTAAAAATCTCTCTGCTCTTGTCTTTTGCTTACCCATTCATGTCACTGGGGTTGTCACAGTGGTGAGCCTTTGTGTGTAAATAGCATTCATGTCATTGGGCTTGTGACAGTGGTGAGCCTTTGTGTGTAAATAGCATTCATGTCATTGGGCTTGTGACAGTGGTGAGCCTTTGTGTGTAAATAGCATTCATGTCATTGGGCTTGTGACAGTGGTGAGCCTTTGTGTGTAAATAGCATTCATGTCATTGGGGTTGTCACGGTGGTGAGCCTTTGTGTGTCAATAGCATTCATGTCATTGGGGTTGTCACAGTGGTGAGCCTTTGTGTGTAAATAGCATTCATGTCATTGGGCTTGTGACAGTGGTGAGCCTTTGTGTGTAAAAGCATTCATGTCATTGGGGTTGTCACAGTGGTGAGCCTTTGTGTATAAATAGCATTCATGTCATTGGGCTTGTGACAGTGGTGAGCCTTTGTGTGTAAATAGGGAAAAAAAGTCAACAGTGAATTTGAAAAGAAAAGAAAAGAAAACCCCACATTTGAACATTATATTAGTGTACATTGAAACTAAAAACATGGTTCATGCTGTTGTAAGTTTCTTTCAAGGACAATTAAATTAACCAGGCAAAGGCCTCTCTAAGTGTTAAGAGATATAGAAACCTGCTCAGGTTAAGCCCCTATGGCCTCCAGCAAGGCGTGGTCCTTGCATCCCACAAGAGCCTAGGCAGCCCCTGGCCTGCTCCTCAGTGAGTGTGTGTGTGTGTGTGTGTGTGTGTGTGTGTGTGTGTGTGTGTGTGTGTGTGTGTGTGTTTAGCTGTTCCCCAACCAGGACTGCCTACCTATGGATCATTCAAACAGGGGTCATTTGACAACTACTACAGCAAACACAGCTGACACTGTATTCCTATCATAAAGGAAACTAGTAAAAAAGAATAGGTTCTCATTTCTTCCACTGTATATTTCAACAAGAGAGAGGCAGATGTGCTTTTGCAGCTTATGTTGGTTGTGCACTCCTGTTGGTTTGGTCAGTGGCAGGGGGGATGTAATGGATTGAAATGACTGCACTCCTGTTGGTTTTGTCAGTGGCAGGGGTGTGTGTGTGTGTGTGTGTGTGTGTGTGTGTGTGTGTGTGTGTGTGTAATGTATTGAAATGACTGCACTCCTGTTGGTTTTGTCAGTGGCGGGGGGGGGAGGGGGGGGTTATGTAATGTATTGACATGAGTGCACTCCTGTTGGTTTTGTCAGTGGCAGGGGGGGGGGGGGGGGGGTTGTAATGTATTGGAATGACTGCACTCCTGTTGGTTTTGTCAGTGGCGGGGGGGGGGGGGGGGGGGGGGGGGGGGGGGGGGGGGCGGGGGGGGAAGGTGGGGTATGTAATGTATTGACATGAGTGCACTCCTGTTGGTTTTGTCAGTGGCAGGGTGTGTGTGTGTGTGTGTGTGTGTGTGTGTGTGTGTGTGTGTGTGTGTGTATTGAAATGAGTGCACTCCTGTTGGTTTTGTCAGTGGGGGGGGGGGGGGGGGGGATGTAATGTATTGAAATGAGTGCACTCCTGTTGGTTTTGTCAGTGGCGGGGGGGGGGGGGGGGGGGGGGGGATGTAATGTATTGAAATGAGTGCACTCCTGTTGGTTTTGTCAGTGGGGGGGGGGGGGGGGGGGGGGGGATGTAATGTATTGAAATGAGTGCACTCCTGTTGGTTTTGTCAGTGGCGGGGGGGGGGGGGGGGGGGGGGGGGGGATGTAATGTATTGAAATGAGTGCACTCCTGTTGGTTTTGTCAGTGGCGGGGGGGGGGGGGGGGGGGGGATGTAATGTATTGAAATGAGTGCACTCCTGTTGGTTTTGTCAGTGGCGGGGGGGGGGGGGGGGGGTAATGTATTGAAATGAGTGCACTCTGTTGGTTTTGTCAGGGGGGGGGGGGGGGGGGGGGGGTGATGTATTGAAATGAGTGCACTCCTGTTGGTTTTGTCAGTGGCGGGGGGGGGGGGGGGGGGGTGTAATGTATGAAATGAGTGCATCCTGTTGGTTTTGTCAGTGGCGGGGGGGGGGGGGGGGGGATTTTAATGTATTGAAATGAGTGCACTCCTGTTGGTTTTGTCAGTGGCGGGGGGGGGGGGGGGGGGGGGGGGGGGTTAATGTATTGAAATGAGTGCACTCCTGTTGGTTTTGTCAGTGGCGGGGGGGGGGGGGGGGGATGTAATGTATTGAAATGAGTGCACTCCTGTTGGTTTTGTCAGTGGCGGGGGGGGGGGGGGGGGGGTAATGTATTGAAATGAGTGCACTCCTGTTGGTTTTGTCAGTGGCGGGGGGGGGGGGGGGGGGGGGATGTAATGTATTGAAATGAGTGCATCTGTTGGTTTTGTCAGTGGCGGGGGGGGGGGGGGGGGGGTGTAATGTATTGAAATGAGTGCACTCCTGTTGGTTTTGTCAGTGGCGGGGGGGGGGGGGGGGGGGGGGGTGTAATGTATTGAAATGAGTGCACTCCTGTTGGTTTTGTCAGTGGCGGGGGGGGGGGGGGGGGATGTAATGTATTGAAATGAGTGCACTCCTGTTGGTTTTGTCAGTGGCGGGGGGGGGGGGGGGGGGGGGATGAAATTGTATTGAAATGAGTGCATCTGTTGGTTTTGTCAGTGGCGGGGGGGGGGGGGGGGGAGTATTGTATTGAAATGAGTGCACTCCTGTTGGTTTTGTCAGTGGCGGTGGGGGGGGGGGGGGGGGGGGGGGCTGGGGATGTAATGTATTGAAATGACTGCACTCCTGTTGGTTTTGTCAGTAGCGTGGAGGGGGGGGGGGGGGTAATGTATTGAAATAACTGCACTCTGTTGGTTTTGTCAGTGGCCCAGGGGGATGTAATGTATTGAAATGACTGCACTCCTGTTGGTTTTGTCAGTGGCGCGGAGGGGGGGTATGTATTGAAATAACTGCACTCCTGTTGGGTTTTGTCAGTGGCGTGGAGGGGGGGGGGGGGGGTAATGTATTGAATGACTGCACTCCTGTGGTTTTGTCAGTGGCAGGGGGATGTAATGTATTGAAATAACTGCACTCCAGTTGGTCTGTCAGTGGCAGGGGGAGGGGGGGGGGGGGGAGATGTAATGTGTTGAATGAGTGCACTCCTGTTGGTTTTGTCAGTGGCAGGGGGGGGATGTAATGTATTGAAATAAGTGCACTGTTGTTCGTTTTGTCAGTGGCAGGGGGGGGGGGGGGGAGGAGGGGGGGGGTTGTAATGTATTGAAATGACAGCACTCTGTTGGTTTTGTCAGTGGCGGGGGGGGGGGGGGGGGGGGGATATAATGTATTGAAATAAGTGCACTCTATTTCGTTTTGTCAGTGGCAGGGGGTGGGGTGTGTGTGTGTAATGTATTGAAATGACTGCACTCTGTCGGCAAGTGTTAGTCCCGTAGGCTGTATGACTGGTTGCCACAAATCGAACTGTACAGCCAGTGACATGCTGTCTACATTCTGAATCATTGTCGTCCTCCTTATGGAACTGTACAGCCAGTGACATGATGTCTACATTCTAAATCATTGTCGTCTCTGTGGAACTGTACAGCCAGTGACATGCTGTCTACATTCTAAATCATTGTCGTCCTCTGTGGAATGTACAGCCAGTGACATGCTGTCTACATTCTAAATCATTGTCGTCCTCCTGTGGAACTGTACAGCAGTGACATGCTGTCTACATTCTAAATCATTGTCGTCCTCCTCTATGGAACTGTACAGCAGTGACATGCTGTCTACATTCTAAATCATTGTCGTCCTCCTGTGGAACTGTACAGCCAGTGACATGCTGTCTACATTCTAAATCATTGTTGTCCTCCTGTGGAACTGTACAGCCAGTGACATGCTGTTACTTCTAAATCATTGTCGTCCTCCTGTGGAACTGTACAGCCAGTGAACATGCTGTCTACATTCTAAATCATTGTCGGTCCTGTGGAACTGTACAGCAGTGACATGTGTCTACATTCTAAATCATTGTCGTCCTGTGGAACTGTACAGCCAGTGACATATGTCTGCATTCTAAATCATTGTCGTCCTGTGGAACTGTACACCAGTGTACACACTGTCTACATTCTAAATCATTGTCGTCCTGTGGAACTGTACAGCCAGTGACATGCTGTCTACATTCTAAATTCATTGTCGTCCTCTGTGGAAACTGTACAGCAGTGACACGCTGTTTACATTCTAAATCATTGTTGTCCTCTGTTCTGTACATATTTCTCTTGGACAGGTATCAAGTTTTTTTGTTTTTTTTTATACTCCCATGTTCAATTTTTTGTTTACTTCTAGTAAATTTTTGATCTAGTTCATCCTGGGAACAATGTTTATTTTAGCGGATTTGATAGCTCTTTGATCTAGTTCATCCTGGAAACAATGTTCTATCTTGGCAGACTCCATAGCTCTTTCTGAAGCAGCCATTGTGACGTTTGGTCACTTTCACCACATTGCAAGGTTTAGTTCCCTTCCTTTGAAAGAATGGAAGCGTTGCCAGCTTCGTACAATTGTCGAATGTATGACACCTTGTGTGACACCACAAGGTCAGCACATCGTGACGAAATACTGTGTAACTGGCCCTAGTACCATCATGTGTGGAATCTAACAGTCAGACATCGTGACGAAATACTGTATACATGGTCCCAGTACCATCATGTGTGAATCCAACAGCTCTGTATAAAGATATCAGACATCGTGACGAAATACTGTATACATGGCCCCAGTACCATCATGTGTGAATCTAACAGCTCTGTATAAAGATCCCAGCTCCCAACTTGCAGTACAAGGTGAAAGGGAGGTAAATCTGATATAGACAAA
>CM065734.1:65420288-65472788 GCA_033310375.1 Conus canariensis
GCGGGGGGGGGGGGGGGGGATGTAATGTATTGAAATGAGTGCACTCCTGTTGGTTTTGTCAGTGGCGGGGGGGGGGGGGGGGGGGGATGTAATGTATTGAAATGAGTGCACTCCTGTTGGTTTTGTCAGTGGCGGGGGGGGGGGGGGGGGGGATGTAATGTATTGAAATGAGTGCATCTGTTGGTTTTGTCAGTGGCGGGGGGGGGGGGGGGGGGAGTGTGTAATGTATTGAAATGAGTGCACTCCTGTTGGTTTTGTCAGTGGCGGGGGGGGGGGGGGGGGTGTAATGTATTGAAATGAGTGCACTCCTGTTGGTTTTGTCAGTGGCGGGGGGGGGGGGGGCGGGGATGTAATGTATTGAAATGAGTGCACTCCTGTTGGTTTTGTCAGTGGCGGGGGGGGGGGGGGGGGGGTGTAATGTATTGAAATGAGTGCACTCCTGTTGGTTTTGTCAGTGGCGGGGGGGGGGGGGGGGGATGTAATGTATTGAAATGAGTGCACTCCTGTTGGTTTTGTCAGTGGGGGGGGGGGGGGGGGGGGTGTAATGTATTGAAATGAGTGCACTCCTGTTGGTTTTGTCAGTGGCGGGGGGGGGGGGGGGGATGTAATGTATTGAAATGAGTGCACTCCTGTTGGTTTTGTCAGTGGCGGGGGGGGGGGGGGGGGGGGGTGAGTTGTAATGTATTGAAATGAGTGCACTCCTGTTGGTTTTGTCAGTGGCGGGGGGGGGGGGGGGGGGGATGTAATGTATTGAAATGAGTGCACTCCTGTTGGTTTTGTCAGTGGCGGGGGGGGGGGGGGGGGGGATGTAATGTATTGAAATGAGTGCACTCCTGTTGGTTTTGTCAGTGGCGGGGGGGGGGGGGGGGGGGATGTAATGTATTGAAATGAGTGCACTCCTGTTGGTTTTGTCAGTGGCGGGGGGGGGGGGGGGGGGGGGGGATGTAATGTATTGAAATGAGTGCACTCCTGTTGGTTTTGTCAGTGGCGGTGGGGGGGGGGGGGGGGGGGGGGGATGTAATGTATTGAAATGACTGCACTCCTGTTGGTTTTGTCAGTAGCGTGGAGGGGGGGGGGGTGGTAATGTATTGAAATAACTGCACTCCTGTTGGTTTTGTCAGTGGCAGGGGGATGTAATGTATTGAAATGACTGCACTCCTGTTGGTTTTGTCAGTGGCGCGGAGGGGGGGTAATGTATTGAAATAACTGCACTCCTGTTGGTTTTGTCAGTGGCGTGGAGGGGGGGGGGGGGGGGGGTAATGTATTGAAATGACTGCACTCCTGTTGGTTTTGTCAGTGGCAGGGGGATGTAATGTATTGAAATAACTGCACTCCAGTTGGTCTGTCAGTGGCAGGGGAGGGGGGGGGGGGGAGATGTAATGTGTTGAAATGAGTGCACTCCTGTTGGTTTTGTCAGTGGCAGGGGGGGGATGTAATGTATTGAAATAAGTGCACTGTTGTTCGTTTTGTCAGTGGCAGGGGGGGGGGGGGGGGAGGAGGGGGGGGGTGTAATGTATTGAAATGACAGCACTCCTGTTGGTTTTGTCAGTGGGGGGGGGGGGGGGGGGGGATATAATGTATTGAAATAAGTGCACTCTATTTCGTTTTGTCAGTGGCAGGGGGTGTGTGTGTGTGTGTGTAATGTATTGAAATGACTGCACTCCTGTCGGCAAGTGTTAGTCCCGTAGGCTGTATGACTGGTTGCCACAAATCGAACTGTACAGCCAGTGACATGCTGTCTACATTCTGAATCATTGTCGTCCTCCTCTATGGAACTGTACAGCCAGTGACATGATGTCTACATTCTAAATCATTGTCGTCCTCCTGTGGAACTGTACAGCCAGTGACATGCTGTCTACATTCTAAATCATTGTCGTCCTCCTGTGGAACTGTACAGCCAGTGACATGCTGTCTACATTCTAAATCATTGTCGTCCTCCTGTGGAACTGTACAGCCAGTGACATGCTGTCTACATTCTAAATCATTGTCGTCCTCCTCTATGGAAACTGTACAGCCAGTGACATGCTGTCTACATTCTAAATCATTGTCGTCCTCCTGTGGAACTGTACAGCCAGTGACATGCTGTCTACATTCTAAATCATTGTTGTCCTCCTGTGGAACTGTACAGCCAGTGACATGCTGTCTACATTCTAAATCATTGTCGTCCTCCTGTGGAACTGTACAGCCAGTGACATGCTGTCTACATTCTAAATCATTGTCGTCCTGTGGAACTGTACAGCCAGTGACATGCTGTCTACATTCTAAATCATTGTCGTCCTGTGGAACTGTACAGCCAGTGACATACTGTCTGCATTCTAAATCATTGTCGTCCTGTGGAACTGTACAGCCAGTGACACACTGTCTACATTCTAAATCATTGTCGTCCTGTGGAACTGTACAGCCAGTGACATGCTGTCTACATTCTAAATCATTGTCGTCCTCCTGTGGAACTGTACAGCCAGTGACACGCTGTCTACATTCTAAATCATTGTTGTCCTCCTGTTCTGTACAATATTCTCTTGGACAGTATCAAAGTTTTTTTGTTTTTTTTTATACTCCCATGTCTCAATTTTTTGTTTACTTCTAGTAAATTTTGATCTAGTTCATCCTGGGAACAATGTTCTATTTTAGCGGATTTGATAGCTCTTTGATCTAGTTCATCCTGGAAACAATGTTCTATCTTGGCAGACTCCATAGCTCTTTCTGAAGCAGCCATTGTGACGTTTGGTCACTTTCACCCACATTGCAAGGTTTAGTTCCCTTCCTTTTGAAAGAATGGAAGCGTTGCCAGCTTCGTACAATTGTCAGAATGTATGACACCTTGTGTGACACCACAAGGTCAGCACATCGTGACGAAATACTGTGTAACCTGGCCCTAGTACCATCATGTGTGAATCTAACAGTCAGCACATCGTGACGAAATACTGTATACATGGTCCCAGTACCATCATGTGTGAATCCAACAGCTCTGTATAAAGATATCAGCACATCGTGACGAAATACTGTATACATGGCCCCAGTACCATCATGTGTGAATCTAACAGCTCTGTATAAAGATCCCAGCTCCCAACTTGCAGTACAAAGGTGAAAGGGAGGTAAATCTGATATAGACAAAGACAGAAACATTCCAGAAAAAAAAACAGGGAGTGGTCTGTGCTGGGAAGTGAATCTAGAGTAGACCAGGACAGAAATGTGGGAGAAAAAAGAACAAGTCTTGACAAGAAGTTTTTTTTTTCTTCTGGAAAGTCAAGAGAGTATGTACAACAAGAACAAGTCTTCAAAGGGAGGGAGTCTGTGTCTGGGAAGGTGTTAATAAGAAGTTTTTCATGGAACTATTTTTCAGAAGGCAATGACTGTCACAGGCTAAAACTGTTTGTAAACTAATATGAAATGACAAAAAAATATGTTTAAAGTGTCTATCCATAAATGTATGTGATCCTTTAAAAAATCATCTGTTGCATTCATGTACTTTCATTGACACATGGCTATTTACTTTGGTACAGTCTGAACTTTTTGAGTACCCATTCTCACTTCAAGGGTCAGATGTTGGACATTGTCCATATTTCTTTGGTTTCATTAGCACCCTTGTCACTTAGAAACATAAACCAAATCTTGGATTTTAAGCATTTACAAATGTGAATTTCAAGGATTTGGTTGACCCGTCCATGTTTTTTCTTTAAAAGTAAAAACACAACCAAGTGAATGGTGTAATACAAACATGTACATAGCAGCATTGACACATGTTTTATAAGGTATACATGCCAGTTTGCTGCAACATTTAAATGTTGCGTATGTGTGTGTGTGTGTGTGTGTGTGTGTGTGTGTGTGTGTGTAAGTAATGGGAAAAAGGAAAATTCAGTGTCCAATCCCACTTCACCTCGAGGAAAAAGAGAGGCAGACAGAGGGAAAAGACAAACAGAATCAGAGATACTACAGACATCAGGGCAGTATGAAATGGCAGGTGATGACTATAGCCCAGCTGACTACAGACATCAGGGCAGTATGAAATGGCAGGTCATGGCTATAGCCCAGCTGACTACAGACATCAGGGCAGTATGAAATGGCAGGTGATGACTATAGCCCAGCTGACTACAGACATCAGGGCAGTATGAAATGGCAGGTGATGACTATAGCCCAGCTGACTACAGACATCAGGGCAGTATGAAACGGCAGGTCATGGCTATAGCCCAGCTGACTACAGACATCAGGGCAATATGAAATGGCAGGTCATGGCTATAGCCAGCTGACTACAGACATCAGGGCAGTATGAAATGGCAGGTGATGACTATAGCCCAGCTGACTACAGACATCAGGGCAGTATGAAATGGCAGGTGATGGCTATAGCCCAGCTGACTACAGTCACTACATCAGGGCAGTATGAAATGGCAGGTGATGGCCATAGCCCAGCTGACTACAGTCATCAGGGCAGTCTGAAATACAGGAGATGGCTATAGCCCAGCTGACTACAGTCATCAGGGCAGTATGAAATGGCAGGTGATCACTATAGCCCAGCTGACTACAGACATCAGGGCAGTCTGAAATGCAGGTGATGGCTATAGCCCAGCTGACTACAGTCACTACACAAGGGCAGTATGAAATGGCAGGTCATGGTTATAGTCCAGCTGACTACAGACATCAGGGCAGTATGAAATGGCAGGTGATGGCTATAGCCCAGCTGACTACAGACATCAGGGCAGTATGAAATGGCAGGTCATGGCTATAGCCCAGCTGACTACAGACATCAGAACAGTATGAAATAGCAGGTCATGGCTATAGCCCAGCTGACTACAGTCACTACATCAGGGCAGCATGAAATAGCAGGTCATGGCTGTAGCCCAGCTGACTACAGACATCAGGGCAGTATGAAATGGCAGGTCATGGCTATAGCCCAGCTGACTACAGACATCAGAACAGTATGAAATAGCAGGTCATGGCTATAGCCCAGCTGACTACAGTCACTACATCAGGGCAGCATGAAATGGCAGGTGATGACTATAGCCTAGCTGACTACAGACATCAGGGCAGTATGAAATGGCAGGTGATGACTATAGCCCAGCTGACTACAGACATCAGGGCAGTATGAAATGGCAGGTCATGACTATAGCCCAGCTGACTACAGACATCAGGGACAGCATGAAATGGCAGGTCATGGCTATAGCCCAGCTGACTACAGTCACTGCATCAGGGCAGTATGAAATGGCAGGTCATGACTATAGCCCAGCTGAGTACAGTCATCAGAACAGAATGAAATGGCAGGTGATGACTATAGCCCAGCTGACTACAGACATCAGGGCAGCATGAAATGGCAGGTCATGACTATAGCCCAGCTGAGTACAGTCACTACATCAGGGCAGCATGAAATGGCAGGTCATGACTATAGCCCAGCTGAGTACAGTCATCAGAACAGTATGAAATGGCAGGTCATGACTATAGCCCAGCTGACTACAGACATCAGGGCAGCATGAAATGGCAGGTCATGACTATAGCCCAGCTGAGTACAGTCACTACATCAGGGCAGTCTGAAACGGCAGGTCATGGCTATAGCCTAGCTGACTACAGTCACTGCATCAGGGCAGTATGAAACGGCAGGTCATGGCTATAGCCCAGCTGACTACAGACATCAGGGCAGTATGAAATGGCAGGTGATGACTATAGCCCAGCTGACTACAGACATCAGGGCAGTATGAAATGCAGGTGATGACTATAGCCCAGCTGACTACAGTCACTGCATCAGGGCAGTATGAAATGGCAGGTGATGGCTATAGCCCAGCTGACTACAGTCATTCAGGGCAGCAAGCACTGAAGATAGGCAGGATCAGTGATTTATAGCCAGCGTGATACAGTCACTACATCAGGGCAGCATGAAATGGCAGGTCATGACTATAGCCCAGCTGAGTACAGTCATCAGAACAGTATGAAATGGCAGGTCATGACTATAGCCCAGCTGACTACAGACATCAGGGCAGCATGAAATGGCAGGTCATGACTATAGCCCAGCTGAGTACAGTCACTACATCAGGGCAGTCTGAAACGGCAGGTCATGGCTATAGCCCAGCTGACTACAGTCACTGCATCAGGGCAGTATGAAACGGCAGGTCATGGCTATAGCCCAGCTGACTACAGACATCAGGGCAGTATGAAATGGCAGGTGATGACTATAGCCCAGCTGACTACAGACATCAGGGCAGTATGAAATGCAGGTGATGACTATAGCCCAGCTGACTACAGTCACTGCATCAGGGCAGTATGAAACGGCAGGTCATGGCTATAGCCCAGCTGACTGCAGTCATCAGGGCAGTCTGAAATGCAGGTGATGACTATAGCCCAGCTGACTACAGTCACTGCATCAGGGCAGTATGAAATGGCAGGTGATGGCTATAGCCTAGCTGACTACAGACATCAGGGCAGTATGAAACGGCAGGTCATGGCTATAGCCCAGCTGACTACAGACATCAGGGCAGTATGAAACGGCAGGTCATGGCTATAGCCCAGCTGACTACAGACATCAGAACAGTATGAAATGGCAGGTGATGACTATAGCCAGCTGACTACAGACATCAGGGCAGTATGAAATGGCAGGTGATGGCTATAGCCCAGCTGACTACAGACATCAGGGCAGTATGAAATGGCAGGTGATGGCTATAGCTGGTATGCCAGCTGTCTACAGACATCAGAACAGTATGAAATGGCAGGTGATGGCTATAGCCCAGCTGACTACAGACATCAGGGCAGTATGAAATGGCAGGTCATGGCTATAGCCCAGCTGACTACAGTCATCAGGGCAGTATGAAATGGCAGGTGATGACTATAGCCCAGCTGACTACAGACATCAGGGCAGTATGAAATGGCAGGTGCATGACTATAGCCCAGCTGACTACAGACATCAGGGCAGTATG
The DNA here is from genome assembly GCA_033310375.1 of Conus canariensis. Taxonomy (NCBI): domain Eukaryota; kingdom Metazoa; phylum Mollusca; class Gastropoda; order Neogastropoda; family Conidae; genus Conus; species Conus canariensis. The sequence goes on from CM065734.1 coordinate 65,427,185, forward strand.
AAACGGCAGGTCATGGCTATAGCCCAGCTGACTACAGTCACTACATCAGGGCAGTATGAAATGGCAGGTGATGACTATAGCCCAGCTGACTACAGTCATCAGGGCAGTATGAAATGGCAGGTGATGACTATAGCCCAGCTGACTACAGACATCAAGGCAGTATGAAACGGCAGGTCATGGCTATAGCCCAGCTGACTACAGACATCAGGGCAGTATGAAATGGCAGGTCATGGCTATAGCCCAGCTGACTACAGACATCAGAACAGTATGAAATGGCAGGTCATGGCTATAGCCCAGCTGACTACAGACATCAGGGCAGTATGAAATGGCAGGTGATGGCTATAGCCCAGCTGACGACAGACATCAGGGCAGTATGAAACGGCAGGTCATGGCTATAGCCCAGCTGACTACAGACATCAGGGCAGTATGAAATTGCAGATCTGAGTAATTGCTGGAGTGAGTTCATGGCAAGGAAGAGAGTAAACAAGCCTCTTTCTTCTGGAAATGATTGAAGACTTTTAAGAAATTTCATTATCATTCAGGAAATCAAAGATTTGTTTTGAATCTCAAATCCTATGGATTGCAGGTTTAGAAAACTGAAAGATTTGTTTCCAGCTTGAAGAAAAAGAGATGATGTTTGGTACTTCATCTGTTCATATGATGTTTGGTACTTCATCTGTTCAGATGATGTTTGGTACTTCATCTGTTTGAGATTGAATATTAACCATAGTTGTGTTTTATGAACAGGTAAGCTGCTGAAAGTGTTTGGCACCAACGGCTTCTCAAAGCATGTCTACAGGATGCTGAAAAGGCTTCCTAAAGTAGGAAACAGTAAACCAGATGAGTTTCAAAATCCAGACCAGTTGAGTTCAGATGATCTGCAAGGTCAGGTGAGACCTGGAGTAGACAGTGGCATGCCTCAAGACTGGGAAACACTGATCAGAGACACTAAGACACCGCTTGGCCCCCACCGTGACAAGTCCTCTGGCCACAAAACTCGAAAGGAAGATGTCAGACTTAAAGGGTTTGACCAAGTGAAATATATTCCAGACACATCAAGTGTGACATCAGAATCGTCGTCTGCTTCAGGAGGTTCTGACTCAACTGAAGATGGAAGACAACTTGTAGTTCAAGCAGAGATTCACAGCACAGTTGATGGACAGAGCAAGGACAGGACTTCGCATGAGACAGGACAGAGTTCAGCTGGTGCTGTCTGCCTGGAGCACAGTGCTACAAAAGGCTCAGGATTTGTGGAGCTGGATGTGGAGCAGATTGACCAGAACAAGGCTGATCCAGATCCCCAGAGTGCTGCCCAGGACTGCCCTTATGAAGATCCTGCACAGCCTCGTACAGAAGAGACATGCAGACTCCTTCCACAGGATGGTGGTGAGCCTGCTGCTGCTGACCTGGATCAGAGTGTGCTCCTTGAGGAAAGAGAGGTGGAGGGAGTTTGCAGCTGGCATTCTGGTGTAAGCCAGGGTGAGAGACTGTCTTCCCAGTTCCATGCTTTTGAGATGTTAGGTCTTGAGGATACTGTTGAAAACAGTGGTCCTCCCATTGTCCGGAGGCATACTGAAGTGAAGAAACCGGAAAGTCAAACTTGTCATGACAGACATCAGTCTTTTTCACTGCAGCATTGTGGCAGAGCTGAGTGGCCGCATTGCATGGACTGGTCCTCTCATGACACTGTACCTGCATCTTCTGAGCTGTCTTCTCTGCCTTCAGATATTCTTGAAGCTCCCCTCTTGTCTGATCCACCAGCCTTGTCTCTCTCTGAAGGTTGTGGGGCTGCACTTCCCAATGTGACTGTCGGTCAGCATCAGTGTCAAGCAGACAAAGTGATACAGGCTGGAGAATATACAGAGCAAACATTTAAGACAATGCCAGCCCCTCTAACAACAGAACAGTCAGTGAGAAACAGCTGGGCTCAAAACAACAATGGGCACCAAATTGGTCAAGCACTGTCACCCCAAGTCCAAACAGATCACAACGATGAGCCGTCATCAAACAGAGGTCAGGCAGGGGTCAGATTTCAGGAATCATCATGGCCAGAGCTGTCAAAGTTGGTACCAAGCTGGGATCCCGGCAAACACCAGTACGGCAGTTTTGCTCAGGGTCTGGCACAGTCTGACCAGCTGCTCTCAAACGCCAGAGAAATAAGCCTCAGCCTTGGAAGGAATATGAGACACTTGCGTGACCCTGGGAATAGCTTGCCAGACCAAGCTGATGGTGGTACTGCCTGTGCCCAGCCTCTGGCTTGTAAAGGCCCTCCTGAGGTATGGTCTGAGAGATTACAAAGTGAGTGCCCAAGAAATCCCTTGATTCTAAGGGTAGCCAACATGAGGGATTATGATCCTTCATTCTATCCTTCATTCTATCCTTCATTCCTTCCTGAGGAATCGCACAGTGGTGCGCTGGAATGGTTACTGAGATTCACAGACCCTTGGCAGCAGGTTCTCAGAAACCAAGCAGGCAGGATTGTACCTCAGCCTCGGGCTGTTGAGGGAGCTGAAAACTGGAGATGTGACCAACTGGCTGACACCACCAACGGCAGAACTCCCTGTCAGTGTGACAGCAGAACCTGGGAATCACAGGGAAATGAACATTTCAGTCTGCACCAGGAAGTGAGGTATGACCAGTCTTACATGCATAGCGAGTATTGGCAAGGTTTCACATATGATCCATGTAATGCCCAGGATTACAACGCAGCTTTTGTCAGTCCAGCAGGATACAGCCAGGAACCTCAGGATGCCGTCTGCAAGATTTCCAAACACAGAGAAGTGGTGGGCCAGGAGAAGACATGGTCAGCAAGCTGACAGATGGGTGATTCAAAGAGGACTGGAACCAGAGGAGAATTCAGAGGTAGCACTGAAAGCAATCCACGACTGGCGCCATGACCAAAGATCCCATGATTCCTGATCTTCAGCTGACAGAAGTATATACCCCATACACAGTTTTTACCCCAGAGTGGACAGAATGTGATGAATGTGTCTGGCTGCTCCATTCCACCTCTCCTGATGTGTCTGGCTGCTCCATTCCACCTCTCCTGATGTGTCTGGCTGCTCCATTCCACCTCCTGATGTGTCGACTGCTCCAGTCCACCTCCTGATGTGTCTGGCTGCTCCATTCCACCTCCTGATGTGTCTGACTGCTCCAGTCCACCTCCTGATGTGTCTGGCTGCTCCATTCCACCTCTCCTGATGTGTCTGGCTGCTCCATTCCACCTCTCCTGATGTGTCTGGCTGCTCCATTCCACCCCTCCGATGTGTCTGACTGCTCCATTCCACCTCTCCTGATGTGTCTGGCTGCTCCATTCCACCTCCAGATATGTCTGACTGCTCCATCCACCTCCCTGATGTGTCTGACTGCTCCATTCCACCTCCTGATGTGTCTGGCTGCTCCATTCCACCTCTCCTGATGTGTCTGGCTGCTCCATTCCACCTCTCCTGATGTGTCTGGCTGCTCCATTCCACCTCTCCTGATGTGTCTGACTGCTCCATTCCACCTCTCCTGATGTGTCTGGCTGCTCCATTCCACCTCTCCTGATGTGTCTGGCTGCTCCATTCCACCTCTCCTGATGTGTCTGGCTGCTCCATTCCCACCTCTCCTGATGTGTCTGGCTGCTCCATTCCCACCTCTCCTGATGTGTCTGGCTGCTCCATTCCCACCTCTCCTGATGTGTCTGGCTGCTCCATTCCCACCTCTCCTGATGTGTCTGGCTGCTCCATTCCACCTCCTATTGTCTGACTGCTCCCATTCCACTTCCTATTCATCTGGCTGCTGCTCATTCCCACCTCTCCAGATGTGTCTGGCTGCTCCATTCCACCTCCTATGTCTGACTGCTCCATCCCACCTCCTATGTCTGGCTGCTCCATTCCACCCCTCCTGATGTGTCTGGCTGCTCCATTCCCACTTCTCCTGATGTGTCTGGCTGCTCCATTCCACCTCTCCTGATGTGTCTGGCTGCTCCAGTCCACCTCCTGATATGTCTGGCTGCTCCATTCCACCTCCTGATGTGTCTGGCTGCTCCATTCCACCTCTCCTGATATGTCTGGCTGCTCCATTCCACCTCTTCTGATGTGTCTGGCTGCTCCATTCCACCTCCTGATGTGTCTGGCTGCTCCAGTCCACCTCCTGATGTGTCCTTCCATTCCACCTCCTGATGTGTCTGGCTGCTCCATTCCACCTCCTGATGTGTCTGGCTGCTCCATTCCACCTCGTGATGTGTCTGGCTGCTCCATTCCACCTCCTGATGTGTCTGGCTGCTCCATTCCACCTCCTGATGTGTCTGACTGCTCCAGTCCACCTCCTGATGTGTCTGGCTGCTCCATTCCACCTCTCCTGATGTGTCTGGCTGCTCCATTCCACCTCCTGATGTGTCTGGCTGCTCCATTCCACCCTCCCGATGTGTCTGACTGCTCCATTCCACCTCTCCTGATGTGTCTGGCTGCTCCATTCCACCTCCTGATATGTCTGACTGTTCCTCCCACCTCTCCTGATGTGTCTGACTGCTCCATTCCACCTCCTGATGTGTCTGGCTGCTCCATTCCACCTCTCCTGATGTGTCTGGCTGCTCCATTCCACCTCTCCTGATGTGTCTGACTGCTCCATTCCACCTCTCCTGATGTGTCTGACTGCTCCATTCCACCTCTCCTGATGTGTCTGGACTGCTCCATTCCACCTCTCCTGATGTGTCTGGCTGCTCCATTCCACCACCTGATGTGTCTGACTGCTCCATTCCACTCTCCTGATGTGTCTGGCTGCTCCATTCCACCTCTCCTGATGTGTCTGGCTGCTCCATTCCACCTCTCCTGATGTGTCTGGCTGCTCCATTCCACCTCCTGATGTGTCTGACTGCTCCATTCCACCTCTCCTGATGTGTCTGGCTGCTCCATTCCCACTTCTCCTGATGTGTCTGGCTGCTCCATTCCACCTCCTATGTCTGGCTGCTCCATTCCACCTCTCCAGATGTGTCTGGCTGCTCCATTCCACCTCTCCAGATGTGTCTGGCTGCTCCATTCCACCTCTCCTGATGTGTCTGGCTGCTCCATTCCACCTCTCCAGATGTGTCTGGCTGCTCCATTCCACCTCTCCAGATGTGTCTGGCTGCTCCATTCCACCTCTCCAGATGTGTCTGGCTGCTCCATTCCATCTTCCCATGTACTGATCCTCAGACTGCAGGGTATCTTCCTTCCCTCATTTTCGTCATAGGGCAGTCATCAACATAGGGAGCATCAGTAGGACAAGAGAACCTGACATGGAATGGTCTTAAACATGGACGTGAATCTGTAGAACAGTAGAAATATATTTGGGATTGCTTGCAACACAGTGGTGGTTGAGGGGTGGGGGTGGGGGTGGGGGGAGGATTTGCAGGATGAGAGAAATATAATTGGGATAATTGAAACATAGGAGAGATCTGTGGGACCAGTGTACTGTGTGAGGGATAGCCCTAAAAATAAGGAAAATCTACAGGACAAGAGAACTGTGTCTGGAAAAGGCCTAATGGAGGGGAAGATCTGTTGGGCAAAAGAACTGTGTGTGGCGAAGCCCTAGACATAGAGATGATTCTGTAGGATAAGAATACTACATATGGGATAACCCTAAACATGTCTGTGAATCTGTAGGACAAGAATACTGTGTGGGGGATATCTGTAAGCATAGGGGTGCATCTGTAGTATATTTGGGATAGCCCTAAACTTAGGGCGGAATCTGTAGAAGTGAGGGTATGGGGAAGGGGGTAGATTTGCACAGAGAACTAAAATGAGATAGCCTTAAACAAGAGGGGGATCTGTAGGACAAGACAACTATCCATGGGATAGCCCTGAATGTATGAAGATCTGAAGAATAAGAGATCTGTACATGGGATTATCCTAAACTGAGGGAAGGGAAGGGAGGCGGGGGGTAAAAAAAGGGACCTGCATTTTACTAGATACTCGTTACTGAAGACTCTGTGATGTGACTTTGTAAGACATTCAGCTGTCAATGAACCAGTCCCCTGATGCCTGTCCTTGTGCCTCTCTTCATACCTCTCCTGATGCCTCTCCTGATACCTCTCCTGATGCTGCTCCTGGCGCCTCTCCTGGGGCGTTCGCTGCTGGCAAAGACTTTGTCAGATCTCTCTTTCCTGCAGTGTAATCTCCAGCTAGCTCCACATGAGCCCCCCCCCCCCCCCCCCTCCCAGCCTTGTTAAGTCTGCTTCAAGTGCCAGCGCCACCTGTATCTCAGTCGATCTTATTTTCCTCTTGCCTCGTGGATTCCAAGTGAGGGACTCTTGGCAGTGCTCCACATGAGATGATATACAATAGAGTACAGCATACATTTTGTTACATTACAGCATACATATGTTTTCGGCTGGCCTCTCTTCCTTTTTCGCTGGGGGTTCCACCTGAGGGCTTGTATCATGGTGTTGGTGGCTGGCTTACACAGAGTGTGGCCTATCCACCTCCAGCGGCATTGTTGGATATCATATCCTGCCGGCTTCTGTCTTGCCTGCTGCCATAGTTCTTCATTGCTGATCTTGTCAGGCCACTGTGTGTGGAGGATTCATCTTCAGGCAATTGTTGATGAATGTCTGGATCCTCTTGGTCGTTGTTATGGTGGTTCTCCATGTCTCAGCTCCATATAGCAGGACTGACTTCACGTTGGTGTTGAAGAACCTGATCTTGGTGTTGACTGACAGTTGTTCCTCAGTGAGCAGAATAAATTCCACACAAGGAGATTGGTTATGATGAAACGAGTTACACACTGCAGTATGCAATCATATGAAACAGAACAGTACCAGGATGATAAGCTGTTTACTTGGGAAAAAAAAAAGAATTATGAATTTTCTCTACCAGTATGCAAAACATTGCCAGGGTTGTAGTTCCATGCCAACATTTTGGTCATGACATAGTGCTATGGCTATGTGAAACTTGTATAGGCAGTCATGACTTAGTGCTATGGCCATGTGAAACTTGTATAGATAGTCATGACTTAGTGCTATGGCCATGTGAAACTTGTATAGGTAGTCATGACATAGTGCTATGGCCATGTGAAACTTGTACAGGTAGTCATGACATAGTGCTATGGTCATGTGAAACTTGTACAGGTAGTCATGGCATAGTGCTATGGCCATGTGAAACTTGTATATGTAGTCATGACATAGTGCTATGGCCATGTGAAACTTGTATAGGTAATCATGACATAATGCTATGGTCATGTGAAACTTGTATAGGTAGTCATGACATAGTGCTATGGCCATGTGAAACTTGTATAGGTAGTCATGACATAGTGTTATGGTCATGTGAAACTTGTAGAGGTAATTATGCCATAGTGCTATGGCCATGTGAAACTTGTACAGGTAATCATGCCATAGTGCTATGGCCATGTGAAACTTGTACAGGTAGTGACAGCGTCAGTGTGCATGATCAATGGAATGTTGCCAGTATCAAGAAAATTGTTACTACAGTGTGTGCACAACCCTGGCGTGTTTGTTACTACAGCGTGGGCACAACCCTGACGTGTTTGTTACTACTGTGTGGGCACAACCCTGGCGTGTTTGTTACTACAGTGTGGGCACAACCCTGACGTGTTTGTTACTACTGTGTGGGCACAACCCTGACGTGTGTGTTACTACAGCGTGGGCACAACCCTGATGTGTTTGTTACTACTGTGTGGGCACAACCCTGACGTGTTTGTTACTACATTGTGTTCACAACCCTGACGTGTTTGTTACTAGTGTGGGCACAACCCTGACGTGTGTGTTACTACTGTGTGGGCACAACCCTGATGTGTTTGTTACTACAGTGTGGGCACAACCCTGACGTGTTTGTTACTACTGTGTGGGCACAACCCTGACGTGTGTGTTACTACAGTGTGGGCACAACCCTGACGTGTTCGTTACTACTGTGTGGGCACAACCCTGACGTGTGTGTTACTACAGCGTGGGCACAACCCTGACGTGTTTGTTACTACTGTGTGGGCACAACCCTGACGTGTTTGTTACTACAGCGTGGGCACAACCCTGACGTGTTTGTTACTACTGTGTGGGCACAACCCTGACGTGTTTGTTACTACAGTGTGGGCACAACCCTGACGTGTTTGTTACTACAGTGTGGGCACAACCCTGACGTGTTTGTTACTACAGTGTGGGCACAACCCTGATGTGTTTGTTACTACAGTGTGGGCACAACCCTGCCGTGTTTGTTACTACTGTGTGGGCACAACCCTGCTGTGTGTGTTACTACAGTGTGGGCACAACCCTGATGTGTTTGTTACTACTGTGTGGGCACAACCCTGCCGTGTTTGTTACTACAGTGTGGGCACAACCCTGCCGTGTTTGGCAAACCTGTGACAGATCAAGTGTGGGAGTAATCATCTGAGGCTCCCTGATCAGACATCTTGGATGTGCTGATGTCAAAATCAGTATCAACAGTTTGTGTGAAAACAGCTGTCCCATCACTTTGGAATCTCACTATTGATCTCAGGATGGTATTTGTGACCAGCTCTTGTTTCATGATGGTTCAGCCAATTACATATCTTACTGTAGATATTCTTATTGACCAAATTCAAATTCTATGCACAATGAGGAATGATCAAATTTGTGTAGAAGCATTATGTTCCTTTATTACCTCAACTGATGTCCATCACTGTAACAGGTGTTTATCATCCAGTATACACTACTATCCGAGCGTAAGTGCACTGGGCGCACATAACCTATGCAGACAAACCTAAATGGACACAGACATAGGGCAAAACGTTATGGCTGCATGAAGTTGGACATTTGTCATCAGAATCAAGAGCATTACTCATCCAGTCTCTATCGATTGTAGGACTCAGATATTTGCAATGTAGGCATTAAGATGACTAACATTCAGCAGTTGGAAAAAGAAATGAACCAGCAACCCAAAAGCTGATTTGAGCTGCAGGTAAACAAATTGACAGAGAAAATTGATAGAGAAATAAATGAGTGGAGAGAGAAAGGTTATAGCTCTCACCTTTCTCTAAAGAAGGGTTTAAAATTGGTTGCTCATGGCTGAAAAAAAAGCAACAATCATTCAATCTATTTTTGGAGACGCCTTTTCTATGCATAAATTCATTGTGAGCAAAATTAAGGGGGCAACGCCCTTAACTGCTGAGGATATTCTAAGTTGAAAATTCCAGTACTTGCTACTGAATTACAAACTCACCCCACCCCTCCCTCTCAGAAATCTTCAGTTTTCAGCTGTGGGCTGTGTGCTGGTGAATGCCTTGTTTTGACTTAAAGATGCTTGAGCCGGTGTATGCAGTTTTGGTGTGTAATTATTTATCAGGTAATTTCAGTTGATTTTGACTTCTTAGGATGAAAACTTCTAAGTTTGTTTTGTCGAGTTATATCACGCTTTTTGACCCGGTTTTTATCTTGGAAATTCGGTGTTTAAAAATGGCCAATATAAGCCAGGTTATATGAGTGCCGTTTTGGGTGTACTTGACTAAGAGCTAAGGTTGTGTTATGAAATTTCCCAGGATTTGAGATCTAGTATTTTCCTGATTTTTCCTTTAAAGATTTTCAGTTCAATGATTTCATATTTTAAGCTTTTAACTTCATTAACATTGTATTTTAAAGATTTGCAATTCAGAGATGATGCTGTATTTTAAGATTTGCAGTGATATTGTGCTATTAAGATTGAACAGATATACTGCTCACTGATGTGCTTTATTCAGATGTAACATTCTGTAATATTATATTTTAAGATGTTTACAAGATTTATGATTCATTGATGACGTTTCCTGGATTTGCAATTCAGAGATGAAATTATTTCTTGGATTTGTGATGAAGATGTTTTCAGGATTTGTCATTCATTGAAGGTGCATATCAATGTGTTTCCAGGATTTTAGATTTCATGGTGTGTTTTAAGGTGCACATGGTTTCAGATGAGAAATACATAAAACATACGTTCAATAGAAATCGATCTTCTTCCACTTCTTGTCAAAAGAAAAGGACTGTAATCTTGATATAATAACTAGCTTGTCAAACTATCATGTCACCCGTTTAACAGGTAAAGAAGCTATTGATGCTCTTCACAGGGTTTATACAATTCTTTAAGGCCCTGGGGATTTGAAGCTCTCACTTACAGGCTTCAAGCTCTGAAATTTGTTCAAGAATGTGTTGTTGCCAGTGTGTGCAGAAAGTGTCCAGAAGTAGATGGCAGCCCTGGAAGATGCCATCTAATCATCAGTGCCGGCTGCCAGTCATCACTTACATTGCTGTTAACTTGCTGGAGATGTACCTCAGTTATGTACATGTACTGTTTTGTATGTCGTATGTTACATCTGTGAAATATTTGATGAGGATCTTCAGTTGTTCTGGGGAAGGCTTTGAAATTTTGACTGTAAGAACTGTATGAACCCTGACTAAATGTTAGGAATTGGTAAACTTGAATGGCCCGGTGAATTTTGCCTGCCAGTGGTAAAAATGACAAGACTGAATTTTCGTGCAGCTATTTTTCATGTGATGTCTGTAAACTCCAGAGCGGTGTTGTTAAAAGTAGACATCTTTGTATAGTGTTTTGTTTTCCATGTTTGGCTGTAAAAATATGAAATACGGTCAGATACTTACTCTGAGCCGCCAACACTTACCTGTCTCTATCCATCCAAGATAGCAAAAAAAAAAAAAAAAAAAAAAAAAAGTCGCTTACCTCCCTGGATATGTCTATGGTCTCTGTCTCTCCCCCTCCTTTCCCAACCCCATCCCAGAATTGTTGACAATCAGCTGTGGACTTCTTACATCTTGTAAGCAGCTGTATTTTACAGGATTTTAACAATGTTAACCTTGAAATTATGTTCAGCCTACTAAACATTCAAAACATTTTTATCTGCAGTACCAAGATTGTATATTGAATGTTTTTATTGCCAGTGTTTTTGTATGTCATAGCAATTGGTGAGTTTTGAAAAGCTGTATTGCTCATTTGTATAGCTGTTATTGTGTGGTGAAAATATCTCATGTATAAAATACTAACCTTTACTATATCATTTACTTTGCTCAAAAATTTGTGGCCAGTTTTGGCATATGTACAGACACAAGTTGTGATTCCAGTTTGATGTTTTCTGGATTCGTGATTCAGCGGAGAGAGAGAGAGAGAGAGAGAGAGAGAGAGAGAGAGAGAGAATTGTTTGTTTGATGTATGTAGAGTCTCACATGAGAAGTGCAAGCAACATATTGTCAGTGCATATTGTTCAACAGGTAATGAACAAGTTGAGTAACTCTTATAATACAACAAAGACACCTAACTGCACGTGGAATTCTACAAACAACAGTGCACTGGGGAGTCTGCATGCAGAATTGTATTTAATAAGAAAACTTCATTGTGTAAGCTTATGAAATCTGCCACCCCCCATTCTCCCAGTTCCTTAGGAAAATTTTCTCTGCCTCAAGTTTATTTGCATTACATAACTGGTGGGTTATTCAGCGGAATGGGCTTGTAGTTCTGTGCCCCTGTCCTTTTAAAGGATTGAAAGTTACAGTTCTTGTTTTTGTCATTAGCCTCATGGAGATTGCCTTTTCTCATGAATTAAAAACTGGGTTCTGTTCATAATTATTACATTATGACCCCTTGTAATTACCAGCATGGAAGAAGTTTGTGCTGCAGAATTTGAAAATGAAATAATAACCAATTTTACATTCCATAGTGGAACCCCTTTTTTGATCTTCATGGCACATCTCTTTTTGTTGACCAAAGTATGCTGCTGTTGTTGGCTTCCTTGTTAAAATGTAATTGTTCATGTATTGATATGTCTGACGAGAGGAAAGATGCTCTGAAAATGTGTACCTGACATGCATTACTTTGTGGCCATCACATGTTCATATCTATGCACTCTTTTACATAAGCACTGTTTGTTGTTTCTCTTTCAGGACAAGCCTTAGGAAAAAAAGGATTCGTTTTTTCCCTCTCTCTCTGTGGCAATGGCCCTTGAAGCACCCTTTATGGTCGGCTTGGCCAGAAGAAAAGCAAAACCTGGCCATGTCTAGCTGTGAGCCAACGGAGAACAGGCCATCTGTCTCAGATTCACTGCCGGAGGAATGGGGACCTGTTTGTGCCCAGTCCGTGTGACAGAACAACATTGACAGTCAGGTAGACCAGGGAAAAAGGTTCCCCAGTTCCGTGTGGCAGAACAACATTGACAGTCAGGTAGACCAGGGAAAAAGGTTCCCCAGTTCCGTGTGACAGAACAACATTGACAGTCAGGTAGACCAGGGAAAAAGGTTCCCCAGTTCCGTGTGACAGAACAACATTGACAGTCAGGTAGACCAGGGAAAAAGGTTCCCCAGTTCCGTGTGGCAGAACAACATTGACAGTCAGGTAGACCAGGGAAAAAGGTTCCCCAGTTCCGTGTGACAGAACAACATTGACAGTCAGGTAGACCAGGGAAAAAGGTTCCCCAGTTCCGTGTGACAGAACAACATTGACAGTCAGGTAGACCAGGGAAAAAGGTTCCCCAGTTCCGTGTGACAGAACAACATTGACAGTCAGGTAGACCAGGGAAAAAGGTTCCCCAGTTCCGTGTGGCAGAACAACATTGACAGTCAGGTAGACCAGGGAAAAAGGTTCCCCAGTTCCGTGTGACAGAACAACATTGACAGTCAGGTAGACCAGCAAAAAAGGTTCCCCAGTTCCGTGTGACAGAACAACATTGACAGTCAGGTAGACCAGCAAAAAAGGTTCCCCAGTTTCTGCAAAAACTGAATTCCACAATGCTGCAAGTTGCTGCTGTTCCCACCAGCGGTTAGCTCTTCAGCCAGGTCACACCAATCATTGACAAGTGAAGTGATCGTGAGAAGTGTGTCACATCAATCATAGACAAGTGAAGTGACTCAGAGAAGTGTGTCACACCAATCATTGACAAGTGAAGTGATTGTGAGAAGCGTGTCACATCAATCATTGACCAGTGAAGTCATTGTGAGAAGTGTGTCACATCAATCATTGACAAGTGAACTGATTCTGAGAAGTGTGCTGCTTTACTTTGAAAAGCAGCTGAAGCAAACCAGAGAAATCTTCACGGGATAAACCAGTTGTCTCCCCCTCTAGCGTCCCGCGTGGAGAGAGACGACCAACTAAAATGCAGCACCCTTTGGATTAATCCCAGTTGTCTTTCTGTGTGTGTGTGTGTGTGTGTGTGTGTGTGTGTGTGTGTGTGTGTGTGTGTGTGTTGTTGTTGTTGTTGTTGTTGTTGTTGTTTTGGCAGAAAAAAACATGGAAACATATCCTTTTCACTTTGTTTAGTGTGTAACCTGGTTACGGGTTGTCCTAATGGATAACAATGAGTACCTTGGACTCTGCAGGAGGAATTTTTCTTCTTAGCATCAGTGGTGGTTGTGAATGAAGGTGCATCTCCTTGTGGTTATATGTACTGATGTCCCTCAGTGCCCCATACCCCTTCCCTCTCTTCCTCACACACACACAACACACACACACACACACACACACACACTCACACACACACACACACACACACACACTGAATCATGAAAGAAATTTAAACCAGATCATTCCAACCATGCTAGACATTCGGTGTTTCACGCTCAGTTCGCTAACGGTACTTTTTTTTAAAGTGTATTTTTTGTTGTTGTGGTTTTGAAACGTTTTCTTTCATTTTAGCTTAATGAAAAAAAAAAGCTTGGACCGAAAAAGTAAGGGGAATGAATGCCTGGCCCTCTTACACAGCCTCCGTTTATATGCCTTAAGATGCCACGAGTTGTCTTCCATGCCATGACCGCGGGTAACCACCAAAAAACAAAACAAAAAACATATCCTGTTTCTTTTACAGGATATGTTTTTTTTTTTTTGTTTGTTTGTTTTTGTTTTTAACGAAGGTTTTACTAATTTTGTATTGTGACACATTTTCTGCATTAGTTCAACATTCCTGAAAAGACTGTGTGTGTATGAGTGGTTGGCAGGCCTGTAAAAACGTGGACTCTGTTTAAAAAGAAAAAAGGAAAGAAAAAAAAAGGAAAAAAAAAAAAAAAAACCCAAAAAAACGGGGGAGGGGGGTTTGAGGAAAGTGAAATATTTCAATGCCACAACAGAAATGACGTTGCAGGTGGCATAACCACTGCCTGCTCCACTTGTTAACATGGCACTACCTGGTTGCAGGATGACGACAAAATGATTGGCATGTAGCATAGTAAGTTTTAATGAGGAAAATGGATAAAAGACTTTCTGGAGCAAAGCTGACAGGACCACAGAGGCAGAACACTACACAGCATTGGAGGAAGATGGAAACCAGCTGGAGGATGAGAAAAAGGGGGAAATAACTATCACAATTTCCAGGTGGTGTCCCAATGGAGGAAGAAAACAAAAAGAACGATGACAGTTGTTGAAAGGATTGAATGAAGTACTTGCTGAATGTACGTGGAAGTGCTGATGACAGTTGTTGTTGAATGGATTGAATGAAGTACTTGCTGAATGTACGTGGAAGTGCTGACGACAGTTGTTGAATGGATCGAATGAAGTACTTGTTGAATGTACATGGAAGTGCTGACGACAGTTGTTGAATGGATTGGAGGATGTACTTGTTGAATGTACATGGAAGTGCTGACGACAGTTGTTGAATGGATTGGAGGATGTACTTGCTGAATGTACATGGAAGTGCTGACGACAGTTGTTGAATGGATTGGAGGATGTACTTGCTGAATGTACATGGAAGTGCTGACGACAGTTGTTGAATGGATTGGATGATGTACTTGCTAAATGTACATAGAAGTGCTGACGACAGTTGTTGAATGGATTGGATGATGTACTTGCTGAATGTACATGGAAGTGCTGACGACAGTTGTTGAATGGACTGGATGATGTCCTGGATGTACATGGAAGTGTTCGATAATGGACAGAGAATGTCGCCAGGGTCCACAGTGCAGCAGGAGACCTGTAATATTCCTAATGTTTTCTGCTTCAGCTGTTGTTATCCCAATGTTTTTTTTTTTAAACGTTTACTTTATAGTGTACCCCAGGAGTTGTAATCCAGCAGCATTATTGTCAAAATTATCAGTTTTTTTTGGTGTGTGAAGAACGGCGAATAAACTTTTACTTTTTAATAAATTTGTAGCCCTGTCTGCTATTGCCTTCATCCTGAACAGAGAGAGAGAGAGAGAGAGAGAGAGAGAGAGAGAGAGAGAGAGAGAGTGTGTGTGTGTGTGTGTGTGTGCGTGCGTGTGTGTATGTATGTGTGCGCATGCATGCGTGTGATATGTGTGTGTATGTGTGTGTGTGTGGGCGCACACGCGTTTGTGTGTCATGTGTGTGTGTGTGTGTGTGTGTGTGTGTGTGTGTGTGTGTGTGTGTGTGTGCACGCTCCATTTGAGATTTAGAGTGAATCATGACCAAATGCTCGCCTCCACCTGTCCTTTGTGAGCACAGTCCGTACATGTCACTTCTGTGCACATCTTCCTGCCGTTTCCGTCTCTCTGTGACATCAGCCTGGTCACCTCTTTGACATCAGCCTGGTCATCTTTGTAAAATCAGCCTGGTCATCTCTGTGACATCAGCCTGGTCATCTCTGTAAAATCAGCCTGGTCATCTCTCTGACATCAGCCTGGTCACCTCTGTGCACATCTTCCTGCCGTTTCCGTCTCTCCGTGACATCAGCCTGGTCACCTCTTTGACATCAGCCTGGTCATCTCTGTGACATCAGCCTGGTCATCTCTGTGACATCAGCCTGGTCACCTCTGTGCTATCTGCACTTCCCACTGTCATTTCTGTCTGTAAACTCTGTGCTATCTGCACTTCCCACTGTCATGTCTGTCTGTCACCTCTGTGCTATCTGCACTTCCCACTGTCATTTCTGTCTGTCACCTCTGTGCTATCTGCACTTCCCACTGTCATTTCTGTCTGTCAACTCTGTGCTATCTGCACTTCCCACTGTCATTTCTGTCACCTCTGTGCTATCTGCACTTCCCACTGTCATTTCTGTCTGTCACCTCTGTGCTATCTGCACTTCCCACTGTCATTTCTGTCTGTCACCTCTGTGCTATCTGCACTTCCCACTGTCATTTCTGCCTGTCACCTCTGTGCTATCTGCACTTTCCACTGTCATTTCTGTCACCTCTGTGCTATCTGCACTTCCCACTGTCATGTCTGTCTGTCACCTCTGTGCTATCTGCACTTCCCACTGTCATTTCTGTCACCTCTGCTATCTGCACTTCCCACTGTCATTTCTGTCTGTCACCTCTGTGCTATCTGCACTTCCCACTGTCATGTCTGTCTGTCACCTCTGTGCTATCTGCACTTCCCACTGTCATTTCTGTCTGTCACCTCTGTGCTATCTGCACTTCCCACTGTCATTTCTGTCACCTCTGTGCTATCTGCACTTCCCACTGTCATTTCTGTCACCTCTGTGCTATCTGCACTTCCCACTGTCATGTCTGTCTGTCACCTCTGTGCTATCTGCACTTCCCAGTCATTTCTGTCACCTCTGTGCTATCTGCACTTCCCACTGTCATGTCTGTCTGTCACCTCTGTGCTACCTGTACTTCCCACTGTCATTTCTGTCACCTCTGTGTTATCTGCACTTCCCACTGTCATTTCTGTCTGTCATCTCTGTGCTATCTGCACTTCCCACTGTCATTTCTGTCACCTCTGTGCTATCTGCACTTCCCACTGTCATTTCTGTCTGTCACCTCTGTGCTATCTGCACTTCCCACTGTCATGTCTGTCTGTCACCTCTGTGCTATCTGCACTTCCCACTGTCATTTCTGTCACCTCTGTGCTATCTGCACTTCCCACTGTCATTTCTGTCACCTCTGTGCCTGCACTTCCCACTGTCATTTCTGTCTGTCACCTCTGTGCTATCTGCACTTCCCACTGTCATTTCTGTCTGTCACCTCTGTGCTATCTGCACTTCCCACTGTCATTTCTGTCACCTCTGTGCTATCTGCACTTCCCACTGTTATTTCTGTCTGTCACCTCTGTGCTATCTGCACTTCCCACTGTCATTTCTGTCACCTCTGTGCTATCTGCACTTCCCACTGTCATTTCTGTCACCTCTGTGCTATCTGCACTTCCCACTGTCGTTTCTGTCACCTCTGTGCTAGCTGTGCATCTTTCTTTCATCTCAACGCCGTCTAGATCAGCATGGAGTGGTTGCAACGCGTTTCGCTCACTCCGTGGGACCAGTTTTTATCCCAGCCCCCCCTGATCCGAACACAGGTGTTGATGGGTCTGTATCCTTCCGTTAACTCTGCCCTAGAGGTTGCTGCCACTAGAATTGAGCATCTTCTGGCCTGTAACATCATAAATGCAGCAAACACTTTGTCTGACTGCTTCACGATTCTGTGTTGCATCCTCCATGGTGGAAAGGACAGTTGTGTCGTCCATGATTGGCTTGGGGGAGGGGGGGGGGTGCATTTAGTATTCATTTTGGGGTCTGAGACTGTACGGCTCATGGCTGCTTTCAAGATAACAAAACTGTATCGGACAAATGACACAGTCCATTGCGATGCCGATTTCCAGACTGATACAGTCAGTTGTGTATATGATTGTGGAGAACCTCGATGAGAAGCCATATAAATACCTCTTCAGCATTTCTCGGATGTTCTTTGAAACGATACATCTGGAATGTCAGTTGTACCATATTGTGTGGAACTGATCCACATGCATTCGCCAGATCAAGCCACACCACATCGAGGTCTCTGTTGCCTTGGTTTTGTGGCTTGCTTCCTAAGTCATCGTGGCCTGTTCGTCACAGCCACGACACTCTCTGGACTGACATATCATTGCTTCTTAAGTCCTTGTGGCATGTTCTACACAGCCACACACTCCCTGGACTGACACATCATTGCTTCCTAAGTCCTAGTGGCCTGTTCGTCACAGCCAGACACTCCCTGACTGACACATAATTGCTTCCTAAGTCATCGTGGCCTGTTCGTCACAGCCAGACACTCCCTGGACTGACACATCATTGCTTCCTAAGTCATCGTGGCCTGTTCGTCACAGCCAGACACTCCCTGGACTGACACATCATTGCTTCCTAAGTCCTGGTGGCCTGTTCTTCACAGCCAGACACTCCCGGGAAGCTACCTCCCTGACTGACACATCATTGCTTCCTAAGTCATCGTGGCCTGTTCTTCACAGCCAGACACTCCCTGACTGACACATCATTGCATCCTAAGTCATGGTGGCCTGTTCTTCACAGCCAGACACTCCCTGACTGACACATCATTGCATCCTAAGTCATCGTGGCCTGTTCTTCACAGCCAGACACTCCCTGACTGACACATCATTGCTTCCTAAGTCCTAGTGGCCTGTTCTTCACAGCCAGACACTCCCTGGACTGACACATCATTGCTTCCTAAGTCCTGGTGGCCTGTTCTTCACAGCCAGACACTCCCGGGAAGCTACCTCCCTGACTGACACATCATTGCATCCTAAGTCATCGTGGCCTGTTCGTCACAGCCAGACACTCCCTGACTGACACATCATTGCTTCCTGAGTCCTAGTGGCCTGTTCGTCACAGCCAGACACTCCCTGACTGACACATCATTGCTTCCTAAGTTCTAGTGGCCTGTTCTTCACAGCCAGACACTCCCTGGACTGACACATCATTGCTTCCTAAGTCCTAGTGGCCTGTTCGTCACAGCCAGACACTCCCTGACTGACTCATCATTGCTTCCTAAGTCATCATGGTCTGTTCTTCACAGCCAGACACTCCCTGGACTGACACATCATTGCTTCCTAAGTCATCGTGGCCTGTTCTTCAAAGCCAGACACTCCCGGGAAGCCACCTCCCCGGACTCACAAATCCATGTACTCATTGTGTGTGAGGTCTTTATCAGCTTTGCTGCCGCTGCCACGACGGAGACAGTTTTCCCCTCAGCACCACGGGGAACATTGAACTGGTTGGTGTTGCGCATTGTTCTATTCTGTGTGAACGTACACTCCATCATTGAACTGGTTGATGTCGCGCATGTTCTATTCTGTGTGAATGTACACTCCAACATTGAATTGATCGATGTCGCGCATGTTCTGTTCTGTGTGAATGTACACTCCAACATTGAATTGATCGATGTCGCGCATGTTCTGTTCTGTGTGAATGTACACTCCAACATTGAATTGATCGATGTCGCGCATGTTCTGTTCTGTGTGAATGTACACTCCATCATTGAACTGGTCAATGCCGCGCATGTTCTGTTCTGTGTGAATGTACACTCCAACATTGAATTGATCGATGTCGCGCATGTTCTGTTCTGTGTGAATGTACACTCCATCATTGAACTGGTCAATGCCGCGCATGTTCTGTTCTGTGTGAATGTACACTCCATCAGCTATCATCCTTTCATCGCTGATCACTCCATCAGCTATCATCCTTTCATCGCTGATCACTCCATCAGCTATCATCCTTTCATCGCTGATCACTCCATCAGCTGTCATCCTTTCATCGCTGATCTAAGCCTTTGATTTGAAGCTGTGAGAGAAGACCGCTTAAGATGGCTACTCTCCAACACACTGGACCTTTTTTGCTACTCTCCAACACACTGGACCTTTTTTGCTACTCTCCAACACACTGGACCTTTTTGTTTCTTTCTGTCTTTTTGGTCAAACCTGACCCTGTAGACCGCTTAAGATGGCTAATCTCCAACACACTGGACCTTTTTTCTTTCTTTCTGTCTTTTTGGTCAAACCTGACCCTGTAGACCGCATAAGATGGCTACTCTCCAACACACTGGACCTTTTTTGTTTCTTTCTGTCTTTTTGGTCAAACCTGACCCTGTAGACCGCTTAAGATGGCTACTCTCCAACACACTGGACCTTTTTTGCTACTCTCCAACACACTGGACCTTTTTTGTTTCTTTCTGTCTTTTTGGTCAAACCTGACCCTGTAGACCGCTTAAGATGGCTACTCTCCAACACACTGGACCTTTTTTGCTACTCTCCAACACACTGGACCTTTTTTCTTTCTTTCTGTCTTTTTGGTCAAACCTGACCCTGTAGTTTCACTAAAGAGCACGTGACTCCATAACCGTTTGTGGGATCAGTGTGGCATTTAATGTGAACATGGACCATCGTTGCCTTTTCCGAAGGATCAGGTTTGAAAGGAGTGTAGAGGTCTTCCTAACTTGTGTACCGAAGAAAAGATGTGGTTGCTGGGTTTCCACAAAACGATGTGCAATGAATGACTGCGACAAGCCTGAGAGAAAACACAAAACGATGTCAATGAATGACTGCGACAAGCCTGAGAGAAAACACAAAACGATGTCAATGAATGACTGCGACAAGCCTGAGAGAAAACACAAAACGATGTCAATGAATGACTGCGACAAGCCTGAGAGAAAACACAAAACGATGTCAATGAATGACTGCGACAAGCCTGAGAGAAAACGATCGGTTCCTTGGCTCTGGTAATGTTCCAGCATCCCATACGGTGCAGCTAGATTCTTCAAACTTGGTCTTGCTCCCATGCTAGCAAAACGACAGGCAGACACATGACGATGACCTTGGTGGATCTTTGTCCAATTCTGAAAGCGTATTGTCAGTATGCACATATTTTCTGCCTTGCTTGAAGTGCATTTTGACAGTTGTCTTGATTGATAAAGACAGTGCCATCGCCAGTCATTCATATACTGAGGCAAGTCCATTCGTCATGGTTCACTTACCCACAAGTCAGAGAACACCTTCTTTGGGGATTCTAAGGTGAGTGGATGAATCGCTAGTGACCCCTTGTATATGAACACTGTGAGTTTTGAGCAAAAGCGCTTGATGGTTCAAAGTTACAACAAGTTTAGCAAAGAAGGGGTTGGAACCCTAAATCTGCTGAATGGGTGTTCATTCTGTGTGTGGTGCATTGTAAATGGACCATCGGAGGCCCAACCTTTAAGGACAGACAAGAATGCACACACAAGCAGATTCAAAAGATCCCCCACCCTAAGAAGAAAAGCAAAACAAACAGCAGTACCTTCAGGTGGTGTAAGAAAAGCAACGCAAACAGCAGTACCTTCAGGTGGTGTAAGAAAAGCAACACAAACAGCAGTACCTTCAGGTGGTGTAAGAAAAGCGACACAAACAGCAGTACCTTCAGGTGGTGGATGAAGAAAAGCAACACAAACAGCAGTACCTTCAGATGGTATAAGAAAAGCAATGCAAACAGCAGTACCTTCAGGTGATGTAAGAAAAGCAACACAAACAGCAGTACCTTCAGGTGGTGTAAGAAGAAAAGCAACACAAACAGCAGTACCTTCAGGTGTTTGAAGAAAAGCAACACAAACAGCAGTACCTTCAGGTGGTGTAAGAAAAGCAACACAAACAGCAGTACCTTCAGGTGGTGTATGGAGAAAAGCAAAACAAACAGCAGTACCTTCAGGTGGTGTTTGAAAAGCAACACAAACAGCAGTACCTTCAGGTGGTGCATGGAGAAAAGCAACACAAACAGCAATAGCTCCAAGAGGATGAAGAAAAGCAACACAAACAGCAGTACCTTCAGGTGGTGCATGGAGAAAAGCAACACAAACAGCAATAGCTCCAAGAGGATGAAGAAAAGCAACACAAACAGCAGTACCTTCAGGTGGTGTAAGAAAAGCAACACAAACAGCAGTACCTTCAGGTGGTGGATGAAGAAAAAGCAAAACAAACAGCAGTACCTTCAGGTGGTGTAAGAAAAGCAACACAAACAGCAGTACCTTCAGGTGGTGTATGGAGAAAAGCAACACAAACAGAAGTACCTTCAGGTGATGTAAGAAAAGCAACACAAACAGCAGTACCTTCAGGTGGTGGATGAAAAAAGCAACACAAACAGCAGTACCTTCAGGTGGTGTTTGAAGAAAAGCAACACAAACAACAGTACCTTCAGGTGGTGTAAGAAAAGCAACACAAACAGCAGTACCTTCAGGTGGTGGATGAAGAAAAGCAACACAAACAACAGTACCTTCAGGTGGTGTAAGAAAAGCAACACAAACAGCAGTACCTTCAGGTGATGTAAGAAAAGCAACACAAACAGCAGTACCTTCAGGTGGTAGATGAAGAAAAGCAAAACAGACAGCAGTACCTTCAGTGGTGTTTGAAGAAAAGCAACACAAACAGCAGTACCTTCAGGTGGTGTTTGAAGAAAAGCAACACAAACAGCAATACCTTCAGGTGGTGTTTGAAGAAAAGCAACACAAACAGTAGTACCTTCAGGTGGTGTAAGAAGATAAGCAACACAAACAGCAGTACCTTCAGGTGGTGTTTGAAGAAAAGCAACACAAACAGCAGTACCTTCAGGTGGTGTTTGAAGAAAAGCAACATAAACAGCAGTACCTTCAGGTGGTGTTTGAAGAAAAGCAACACAAACAGCAGTACCTTCAGGTGGTGTAAGAAAAGCAACACAAACAGCAGTACCTTCAGGTGGTGTTTGAAGAAAAGCAAAACAAACAGCAGTACCTTCAGGTGATGTATGGAGAAAAGCAACACAAACAGCAGTACCTTCAGGTGGTGGATGAAGAAAAGCAACACAAACAGCAGTACCTTCAGGTGGTGTAAGAAAAGCAACACAAACAGCAGTACCTTCAGGTGGTGTTTGAAGAAAAGCAACACAAACAGCAGTACCTTCAGGTGGTGTTTGAAGAAAAGCAACACAAACAGCAGTACCTTCAGGTGGTGTTTGAAGAAAAGCAACACAAACAGCAGTACCTTCAGGTGGTGTTTGAAGAAAAGCAACACAAACAGCAGTACCTTCAGGTGGTGTTTGAAGAAAAGCAAAACAAACAGCAGTACCTTCAGGTGGTGTTTGAAGAAAAGCAACACAAACAGCAGTACCTTCAGGTGGTGTAAGAAAAGCAAAACAAACAGCAGTACCTTCAGGTGGTGTAAAAAAAAGCAACACACACAGCAGTACCTTCAGGTGGTGTTTGAAGAAAAGTAACACAAACAGCAGTACCTTCAGGTGGTGTTTGAGGCGCCTTTAGCCAGCTGAAACCATGCGGGGAGTGGGAGGGGGGTGGACTTGATAGTACCACTGACACTTTCTGACAGTGTGGTGCATCTTCGTGCACCATGCTACAAAATCACTTCAAAAAATGCGCTAATCCATCCAGTTTGTTAACGAATGGGTACTCTCTCTCTCTCTCCTCTCTCCTCTCTCTCTCTCTCTCTCTCTCTGTGTGTGTGTGCTGCTTCTCCCTACCCCGTTCTTCCATACAAACGCATATTTCTCCACCCCCTTCTCCCCTTCCCTTCCAAACTGATTACAACAGGCCAGTTTCTTGGTAAAATAAGTATATTTTATTTTGTCAAAATATTTTACAGGCAGAACACAGCGTAGCAATAATACACATTTATCTCAGTTCAAGCAACACAAGATTACTACGACCGAGTGTTCAAGATGCTAACCAACACCTAAGCAATAACAATGTCAAACCATATTAGCCTTCCCATTCCGCCCCCGCCCCCAACAACACACACACACACACACACACACACACACACACACACACACACACACACACACACACACACAATGTGAAGAAAATAGAAAATGATTTCACCGATATGAACGTCACCCGTCTTCGATGAAACAGAAGAAGCAAAAATCAACAACAAAAACAAACAAACAAAAAAAGCATATACATATTCCGCAGTTAATTTGAAAAAAAAAAGAAAGAAAAATAAACAAACAACAACAACAAAAAACCAACCAACCAACCAAACAAACAAAAAACCCTCGTAACCCTTATGATCCTGGAGCTGCGGGTTTGAATCATCGTCGCCGGGTGGGATTTTTCCCACAGAGTTAACATTTATTCTCACTCCGTTCCCGAAAAGGAAAGAAA
The DNA here is from genome assembly GCA_033310375.1 of Conus canariensis. NCBI lineage: Eukaryota > Metazoa > Mollusca > Gastropoda > Neogastropoda > Conidae > Conus > Conus canariensis. The sequence goes on from CM065734.1 coordinate 65,450,934, forward strand.
AAAATACACCCGAAGGTGCGGCTAGGAGCCAGAGAAGTACTGTCCTCTACTGCCGAACAAACCAGCTGGGAACAATCCTGCACCACGCTTGGAAGCCTGCGCCGTGTTCACGTTGGGTGCAGGCACGCACTGGGCGTCATTCTCACTCCATTCCCGAAAAAGGCATTCCACTACGACCATGAACCCGAAGGTCCGCAATCAAATCCTTATGCACGCTCGTGAAATCCCATCACACACTTTCGGAAGAGAAGGCCAGTCACGTATAGCGTACACCCTGTGCGAAATCGGAAGAATGAAAGAAGAAAAGTGAACGACTGATAACTGACAGAATGGCACGGGAAACGACTGAGTGAAAGAAGAAAAGTGAACGACTGATAACTGACAGAATGACACGGAAACGACTGAGTGAAAGAAGAAAAGTGAACGACTGATAACTGACAGAATGGCACGGGAAACGACTAAGTGAAAGAAGAAAAGTGAACGACTGATAACTGACAGAATGACACGGGAAACGACTGAGTGAAAGAAGAAAAGTGAACGACTGATAACTGACAGAATGGCACGGGAAACGACTGAGTGAAAGAAGAAAAGTGAACGACTGATAACTGACAGAATGGCACGGGAAACGACTGAGTGAAAGAAGAAAAGTGAACGACTGATAACTGACAGAATGGCACGGGAAACGACTGAGTGAAAGAAGAAAAGTGAACGACTGATAACTGACAGAATGGCACGGGAAACGACTGAGTGTTGCGCCAGCAGGCAGCTGTTTTATTCGGCTCTGCCCAGGTAGGCAGCCCGCTGTGTACAGAAGAGAGTGGACTGCAAAAAATAACAGCTTGGTCTCTAACCGACGACAGGCGCTATTTAAATGATAAGGTCTAGTATAGTAGTAGTAGTAGTAGTAGTAGTAGTAGTAGTCGTCATTGTCGTATTAACAAAAATAATAACAATAATTCATTCCATGCATTAAGGTCACTCGAATGGTGTCGGACAAAGTGAAACCAGCAGTTTCTAAGGAACGAAAGGAAACAAACTGTTCTAATGTTTTCTTATGAAGCAGTGTAACAGCAAACAAGGATCAAGATCAATAATAACTGAATCAAATTCACGAGGAAATCATCGATCTAGTCGATGATGATGACTTCATAAATGAAGCAAAAGAAACTTCTGCTGATTTCAAACAATTTCAGCGTCTCAGATTCAGCGCTGTAATATCCAACAAGACCTAGATCAATGAGACAAGGCCTAGATCAATGAGACAAGACCTAGACCAATGACACAAGACCTAGATCAACGAGATAAGGCCTAGATCAATGAGATAAGACCTAGATCAATGAGACAAGACCTAGATCAATGAGACAAGACCTAGATCAATTAGACAAAGCCTAGATCAATGAGACAAGGCCTAGATCAATGAGACAAGACCTAGATCAATGAGACAAGACCAAGATCAATTAGACAAGGCCTAGATCAATGAGACAAGACCTAGATCAATGAGACAAGACCAACGAGACAAGACCTAGATCAATGAGACAAGACCAATGAGACAAGACCTAGATCAATGAGACAAGACCTAGATCAATGAGATAAGACCTAGATCAATGAGACAAGGCCTAGATCAATTAGACAAAGCCTAGATCAATGAGACAAGGCCTAGATCAATGAGACAAGACCTAGATCAATGAGACAAGACCAACGAGACAAGACCTAGATCAATGAGACAAGACCTAGATCAATGAGACAAGACCTAGATTAATAAGACAAGACCTAGACCAATGAGACAAGACCTAGATCAATGAGACAAGACCTAGATTAATGAGAAATCGGTACAATTCAGGAAGGAATCTTTCATTTCGTGAGGGTTTAGTCAAGTGGGACGGGTCGGGGGCGGGGGGGGGGGGGGGGGGGGGGGGGGGGGGACCGGTTTTGAACAACAGCTGAAAAAATCACATGTGTTTTGGGACCTAATTTACCATCATAATAATTGAAAAAAAAAAAAAAAAAAAAAAAAAAAAAGAATCCCCACAAAAATCAATCGATCGATAGAAAATTGAAGATAACAAAAGGAGCCAGGACGTTAGGCGGAGAAATACCGTCGCCATGTAGGCCTGTGCTACAGACAGAAGACAGACACGCTGACCACACCCTGTCTCTGGCTTTATGCCAAGTTTCAAGGCTGTCAGAATGTTTAAACCCTGACGTCAACACTGTACAACAGCGATGCTATTCCAGCCATTTCATCAACAGTCATCAGCCATTTACAGTCAGTCAGTCGGCCAACACTTGACACATGCACACTCACTCCACACACACGTGTACGCATGTGCGCACGAACGCGTGCGCGAGCTCCACACACACACACCAATGACTAGTTCAATAAATATGACCCCCGGGATAAATTAATGTAACAGTCAAATCCACACACACAGCGATTTAAATTATGTTCCCATATATATACCGTACTTCACCAGGCCGCACTAAGGCCCTGCCCTCTCCACCACTGACATACGAACACACCTCTCCCTCCTCCTCCTCCCGCCTCTCCCCTACATACAGCACACTCATACATACTGACATGAGGTTACTACTTGTGAACCGTCCTGACTTGCATATGCACTGCAAGAGAGAAGAAAAAAATAACATGTCAAAGAAATTGACACTTGAAGCCTCCAAGGACGAAGGAACGTTAAACAGTAATGAACAAAACAACAACAACGAACAAACCAAGGAAAAGTAAGCATGTGGTAAATGTTGAACGATACGCAGACCAAACGAAATGGCCGAGTTAGGATGGGGGAGAGGTGGGAGGTGGACGGAGGGTGAAGGAGGGAAGGATAGGGGAGAGGAGGGCGAGAATGGGTAGCGGCATAGAAAGACACACGATGCATAGAAGACACACAGACTAGCAGCCTATGATGACTGTTTTCTTTGCCCAAACGGTGATATTGTTCAAGGAAAGCCAGACTTACCATTTTCAATCATCATACTATTTTCAGTTACCACTAACGCTGTTGTTGCTTCATCATCACTCGGTTTTTTTTTTTTCTTCTTCTTGCTGTTCAGCCTGACACTGCGGTCAAACGTAAGAATCAAGAAAACAATAATTGTGACTCACGAAAACGAAAAATTATGACTCACGAAAACAGATAACCACCGTTCCCTTGCATGCTCACGTGCATCATTATGCACTGGACATGGTATAATAATAGTAAGGTAAACAGAAAATAGAAAAAAAAACAACCAAAACATCTGCCTTACACCGAAGGGTGCACAATGCTAGGAACAATTGCCACAATTGTTCATTGTGCACGGCTGACCAGCGTCGCACTTGGCTGTTTCTTCCTTTTCATTCATTCAGGGAGATTTCCAAAAGGCAGTGATTTCTACTCATTGACAAAAACAACAACGACACACACACAGAGCAACAAAGTGCGAAGAATAGTTGGTGTTGCTTGCTGCATAAACGAGTGAGTGTGGTTTCATGCGAGAGTTGCTTTGTGCGCGTTAACAGGTATACATGTACGTGACTGAGAAATTGTGAATGCATAATGAGCTTGTGAATGCAGAAGTAGACGTCGAATGTCGCTTGTGTGTGCAAATGTGCATTTTTGACATGTATGTCCATCGGAAATAAAATGAGGCAGGGAACAGTAAACGACAAACAGTAAACAAGTGGGGGTATTTTCTGCTCCCATAAGAAAACCTAACACAGAGTAACTTTTATTCAAGACTGGCACAGCCTTTTAAACTTGAATAAAGTCAGACAAATACATAGACGAACAATCTAATAGTGGGGGAAAAAACAAGCGCAGGGCAACAACTGAACTGTCTTCATAGTAATGACTTGGCAAAGATTTGGACTTAAGGAGGGGGGGCGGGGGGGGGGGGGGGGGGGGAGGAGTTTGAAGATGGAGAAACTGGGAACATGAAATTTATTTCCGATTTTGTTTTCATTAAATTGAGGTTATTTGTATTTGTTTCTGTCCGTCTGTGTGTTTGTCTTTTGATCTCCCTTCATCTTTGGGTGGATCCTCAAGCGTAGGCTCAAAGACTGTCCCCTACATTTTATACTATTTGCATAATGTCTTTAGTTTTTCAGCAACTTTTTTTCCTCCCCACACTTTCGTTTGGTTTCATTACTACTCTTCGCTGGCTGCTTTGGGGGTGCTATTGGATTCTTTTTTGCACCCTTGGTGGTGAGAACACCACAGTATTATGGACTGTGGTGTGTCTCTATTTGATGCCAGGAGCGCAGACACAACAAGCCGTGTCTCCCTGATGAGTTCCGACCCAGCGGACGAAAGGCCTCGGAGCAGGCAATACAAATATATCTGCCTTCAGAAGGGATTGCGATGGTTCCCTTATGCAGCTAGTGAAGAGTTTTCACACCTGTAACATATTTTCTTAATTTCATGTTCCCAGTTTCTCCATCTTCAAACTCCTCTCCCCCTCCCCCTCCCCCCCCCCTCCTCCTTAAGTCCAAATCTTTGCCAAGTCATTACTATGAAGACAGTTCAGTTGTTGCCCTGCGCTTGTTTTTTCCCCCCACTATTAGATTGTTCGTCTATGTATTTGTCTGACTTTATTCAGGTTTAAAAGGCTGTGCCAGTCTTGAATAAAAGTTACTCTGTGTCAGGTTTTCTTATGGGAGCAGAAAATACCCCCACTTGTTTACTGTTTATCGTTTACTGTTCCCTGCCTCATTTTATTTCCGATTTTGTTTTGATTAAATTGAGGTTATTTGCATTTGTTTCTGTCCGTCTGTGTGTTTGTCTTTTGATCTCCCTTGCATCTTTGGGTGGATCCTCAAGCGTAGGCTCAAAGATTGTCCCCTACATTTTATACTATTTGCATAATGTCTTTAGTTTTTCAGCAACTTTTTTTCCTCCCCACACTTTCGTTTGGTTTCATTTACTACTCTTCGCTGGCTGCTTTGGGGGTGCTATTGGATTCTTCTTTGCACCCTTGGTGGTGAGAACACCACAGTATTATGGACTGTGGTGTGTCTCTATTTGATGCCAGGAGCGCAGACACACCCAGCCGTGTCTCCCTGATGAGTTCCGACCCAGCGGACGAAAGGCCTCGGAGCAGGCAATACAAATATATCTGCCTTCAGAAGGGATTGCGATGGTTCCCTTATGCAGCTAGTGAAGAGTTTTCATATCTGTAACATATTTTCTTAATTTCATGTTCCCAGTTTCTCCATCTTCAAACTCCCCCCCCCCCCCCCCCAAGTCCAAATCTTTGCCAAGTCATTACTATGAAGACAGTTCAGTTGTTGGCCTGCGCTTGTTTTTTCCCCACTATTATATTGTATGTATTTGTCTGACTTATTCAAGTTAAGCGTGATCTTGATATACTTGTGTCTAGTTTTCTTACAGTTTAAAAAGCTGTGCCAGTCTTGAATAAAAGTTACTCTGTGTTAGGTTTTCTTATGGGAGCAGAAATACCCCCACTTGTTTACTGTTTATGTATGTCCATGTCAGCGCGCGCAGGCCTGCACGTGCGATATTCATCTGGAGTTGTGATGGAGTACACTACTGTCATGCGCCCCGCGAAAAAAAAAGAAAGAAAGAAAAAAAAATGGGACAAAATGTTAGTCGTTGTTGAACTCGCATTGGACATTCACCTTTAAGGGGTGCTCACTCCTTGGTTGGTTTCTTTTTGTTTCCCCAATGAGTAGTGATTTGTGGTCTTGGAAAAAAAAAGTGATTGCCTGGCACTTTGGTGGAAGCAGCAGACGAGAGAGAGAGAGAGAGAGAGAGAGAGAGAGAGAGAGAGAGAGAGAGAGAGAGAGAGAGCAGTCTTACAAGAGGGGAAGAAATCAGCAACAAGGAAAAGAAGAGAAAAAAGCAAAGAAGTTAAAAAAAAAGTAGAGTTGAACTCTATTATTTTTGTATGCCTGAACATTGTTGATTCTAAGGGCTAGCACCCTGCACAGGAACCCTGACAGCCCTGAATAGTGTTGATTCTAGGGGCAGGTACTCTGTACAGGAACCCTGGCAGCCCTGAATAGTGTTGATTCTAGGGGCCAGCACACTGTACAGGAACCCTGACAGCCCTGAATAGTGTTGATTCTAGGGGCAGGTACTCTGAACAGGAACCCTGACAGCCCTGAATAGTGTTGATTCTAGGGGCCAGCACACTGTACAGGAACCCTGACAGCCCTGAATAGTGTTGATTCTAGGGGCTAGCACACTGTACAGGAACCCTGACAGCCCTGAATAGTGTTGATTCTAGGGGCCAACACACTGTACAGGAACCCTGACAGCCCTGAATAGTGTTGATTCTAGGGGCTAGCACACTGTACAGGAACCCTGACAGCCCTGAATAGTGTTGATTCTAGGGGCCAGCACCCTGTACAGGAACCCTGGCAGCCCTGAATAGTGTTGATTCTAGGGGCCAGCACCCTGTACAGGAACCCTGACAGCCCTGAATAGTGTTGATTCTAGGGGCAGGTACTCTGAACAGGAACCCTGACAGCCCTGAATAGTGTTGATTCTAGGGGCCAGCACCCTGTACAGGAACCCTGACAGCCCTGAATAGTGTTGATTCTAGGGGCAGTCACATTGTACAGGAACCCTGACAGCCCTGAATAGTGTTGATTCTAGGGGCCAGCACACTGTACAAGAACCCTGACAGCCCGAATAGTGTTGATTCTAGGGGCTAGCACAGTGTACAGGAATCCTGACAGCCCTGAAAAGTGTTGATTCTAGGGGCTAGCACACTGTACAGGAACCCTGACAGCCCTGAATAGTGTTGATTCTAGGGGCTAGCACACTGTATAGCCCTGAATAGTGTTGATTCTAGGGGCTAGCACACTGTACAGGAACCCTGACAGCCCCTTCTTGGCCCTTGGGATGGTGGTGTCCGCTGCAGAAGGATTTGGATTTTGAAATATTTTGAATCATAAGAATGGCTGCCTGTGAACCCAGGGTGGTTTGTTTGTGTGGGGCAGGTTCAGCATCTGTGGGACCCAAAAGAAAGGAAAAACAAAAGAGAAATGTGCACAATGAATGTATGAATGGAAAACTGTGTTTGATATAGATTTTTGTTGAATATTGTTGAATAATATATATATGCAAAAAAAATGAAAAATTAAAATCCCGTGCGTCAAAAGAAGTGAGGTGCAGATAGAAAAGATTTTTTTTCTTTTTTGTTTTTTTGTTCTTACCAAGGGAGAACTTTAAAATGGTAGGTCTATTCTGATTTGTTTTATCGAAAGAAAGGAGTCAGATGTGTGGGTGCGTGCGGTGCGCATGACTGTCTTTTTGCCTCTGTGTGTGTGTGTGTGTGTGTGTGTGTGTGTGTGTGTGTGTGTGTGTGTGTGTGTGTGTGTGTGTGTGTGTGCAGAGAGAGCGTGGTGTGACAGCCACACGTGGGCAAGGTGTACGTGGCGAAGGACTTCAGGACAGCGGCATCCAGACTGCAGCCCACAGGGCCAGGGAGGTCCACACACACAGGGAGGCTGGCACCGTTCCAGGGCCGCCGTTGGCATCCCCATCCTCGCCGTCCCCCTCCACCTTCCCTGTCTTCCCCGGCTGGTTCGGCGCTTCTGGTGGAGGAACAGTCAAAATCGCATGAGTTGTTTTTTTTTCTTATTTTCTTCTTTTTTTATTTTTATTTTTTTAAAGGACACGGATCTGTTGAAAAAGGGTGTTCTTAACTGAGCGAACTTGAGTGTCGGCGTTAACAGCCTTGAACAGTTTGCCGTTTCATCTAGTTGAAAGCTCCCCAGATTGCAAGTTTGCTGGAGTTCCTTTGTACGAGTCAGAAACAAAACGTTCGCTCAGTTAAATCTAGTCTAGAGAAGAGAGGAGAGCATGGTATGGCGATATGCACTTCCAAAGTACAAACCTACTATGACATCACCTGCTTGATAAAGCGAAACGAGAGAGAGAGAGAGAGAGAGAGAGAGAGAGAGAGAGAGAGAGAGAGAGAGAGAGAGAGAGAGAGACAGAGAGAGAGAGACAGAGAGAGAGAGAGACACTGAGAGAGAGAAAGAGAGAGAGACAGAGAGAGAGACAGAGAGAGAGAGAGAGACACTGAGATATATATATATATATATATATATATATATATATATATATAAGACAGAGACAGAGAGAGAGAGAGAGAGAGAGAGAGAGAGAGAGGTGCGGTGCACACTCTCTGTGGATGTTACGCTGTAATCAAGGTGGGATTCACTGTTTCCAGTGTTGCAGTGGTTTATACCTTCACATCTACACAAGAGAGGTTATGTCCATTTGACTTAAACATGATGAAAATGCTGCACACTAGGGCCGAGGGCAAGGGGTCGATGGAACAAATTTGTATGGTGAGAGGCATGCAGTTTCAATTCCAACAACTCCTGTAGAATTGAGAAACATCAAATTCCTGATAAGCCATGACATACATCAGGGTGCTGATCCAAGCCATGACATACATTAGGGTGTTGATCAAGCCATGACATACATCAGGGTGTTGATCAAGCCATGACATACATCAGGGTGTTGATCAAGCCATGGCATACATCAGGGTGTTGATCAAGCCATGACATACATCAGGGTGTTGATCAAGCCATGACATACATCAGGGTGTTGATCAAGCCATGGCATACATCAGGGTGTTGATCAAGCCATGACATACATCAGGGTGTTGATCAAACCATGACATACATCAGGGTGTTGATCAAGCCATGACATACATCAGGGTGTTGATCAAGCCATGGCATACATCAGAGTGTTGATCCAGTAAGTGGGTAACCGAGTGTCCCACATACTTTGTTACTGTCACTGCTACACACATCATTCCATTACTCCGTGTGCTTGTCGGCCGTCAATTATAAACATACACCGTTTTAGAAGCAAGAAGTTGAGGCCAAACTGGCCGGTGCTAGCAGTCACAGAGAACAATAGTGCCACAAACCAGGTCATCATCTTGGTGGCACTTTAACCTTAGGTTGAAAAACTCAAAACGCAAAACAGACAAATATCGCACTATAGGTGCGTCCGATTTCAAGTAGGCTGATTTGGCGGGAGTTGTGAATCTGTGTTTTCTGCCCCCCCCCCCTCCCTCACGCAACCTCCTCCCACCCCACCCCACGTCCCTGGCAGTCCAAAATGGCATATATTCGGATGTTTTTTCCACACTCACGATATAATCGTGTGCTCCGACTATTTTGGCGTCCGTCGCCGTCCATACATTATCATTATGATTTGTTGCCAGACTTCATGCATACGGACAGGCAGTAATGGAAGCAGCGGCCTTTTATTTCTCTTGGAACAATTGGCATAGCGTGACTACACACGAACTGCATACGAAGCCAACTGCACACGCTGTGATTTATGACTCGATTTACGCTTATTACGTCAAACTCTTGTTTAGGCATGCACTTACAGTTCTTGCCACAGAAGATTTGTGAACATGTCTTCCAATGCTTTGACATCGGCAGATAGGCCTTAAGTCAATTAGGCAACAACCTGGTTTTTACTGTCCGAACTGCAACTGGTGTTATCATCGGCTACCAACTTTTGGAGAGAAGGCACACTGGATTCGTCTGCCAAGGTGGGTTTGTGTACCCTGTACCCACATAGGTCATCATTATGTACCCTGTACCCACATCGGTCATCATTTATGTACCCTGTACCCACATAGGTCATCATTATGTACTCTGTACCCACATCGGTCATCATTTATGTACCCTGTACCCACATAGGTCATCATTTATGTATCCTGTACCCACATAGGTCATCATTATGTACCCTGTACCCACATCGGTCATCATTTATGTATCCTGTACCCACATAGGTCATCATTTATGTACCCTGTACCCACATCGGTCATCATTATGTACCCTGTACCCACATAGGTCATCATTTATGTACCCTGTACCCACATAGGTCATCATTTATGTATTCTGTACCCACATAGGTCATCATTTTGTACCTGTACCCACATAGGTCATCATTATGTACCTGTACCCACATAGGTCATCATTTATGTATCCTGTACCCACATACGGTCATCATTTATGTATCCTGTACCCACATAGGTCATCATTTATGTACCCTGTACCCACATAGGTCATCATTATGTACCCTGTACCCACATAGGTCATCATTTATGTACCCTGTACCCACATAGGTCATCATTTATGTACCCTGTACCCACATAGGTCATCATTATGTACCCTGTACCCACATAGGTCATCATTATGTACCTGTACCCCATAGGTCATCATTATGTACCCTGTACCACATAGGTCATCATTATGTACCCTGTACCCACATAGGTCATCATTATGTACCCTGTACCCACATAGGTCATCATTTATGTACCCTGTACCCACATAGGTCATCATTATGTACCCTGTACCCACATCGGTCTCATTTTGTACCTGTACCACATGTCATCATTATGTACCCTGTACATCCACATTAGGTCCCATCATTTATGTACCCTGTACCCACATAGGTCATCATTATGTACCCTGTACCCACATCGGTCATCATTTATGTATCCTGTCCCACATAGGTCATCATTTATGTACTCGTCATGGCAGATCAGAACAGCAGCAGCTTCGCGCTTTTCAGACAAACAGATCTGTTGCGAAACCAGATTGTAGAGTGTAGCATTACACTTAACCAGATTTGTTCATTTCTGAACTTGCAGGCTTACATTCTACTCTAGGTCGTTAAACTTTAACGGGCTCTTCAAAAGCCCTGCATATCGATATCATTTTTTTTCCATACTAAATCACGATTCCTTTTCGCAGAACTATGCTATGGGGTTCCAGAGTTTTCACTGGAGGCAGTGAGCATCAAGATCTCAAAGGGTATCACTGACGAAGAAGTGTCATCTGTCGTTCTCCTCTTGTGGCTCATAATTATGCTGCATTAAAAGCAGTCCGACTAACTGGCCTTACCTATGTGTTTGTGGCCGGACGGGAACCACACCATCTGACCCCTCTGTCCCTCAATACTTCACTATGTGTCTGTGGGGGGAACCACGCTATTGTATTCCCCTCTGTCCCTCAATACTTCACTATGTGTCTGTGGGGGGAACCACGCTATTGTATTCCCCTCTGTCCCTCAATACTTCACTATGTGTTTGTGGGGGGAACCACACTATTGTCTTCATCTGACCCCTCTGTCCCTCAATACTTCACTATGTGTTTGTGGGGGGGGACCACGCTATTGTATTCATCGGTCCCCTCTGTCCCTCAATACTTCACTATGTGTTTGTGGGGGGGACCACGCTATTGTATTCATCGGTCCCCTCTGTCCCTCAATACTTCACTATGTGTTTGTGGGGGGGACCACACTATTGTATTCCACTCTGTCCCTCAATACTTCACTATGTGTTTGTGGGGGGACCACACTATTGTATTCCACTCTGTCCCTCAATACTTCACTATGTGTTTGTGGGGGGAACCACGCTATTGTCCCCATCTGACCCCTCTGTCCCTCAATACTTCACTATGTGTTTGTGGGGGGAACCACACTATTGTCTTCCCCTCTGTCCCTCAATACTTCACTGTGTGTTTGTGGGGGAACCACACTATTGTATTCCCCTCTGTCCCTCAATACTTCACTATGTGTTTGTGGGGGGAACCACACTATTGTATTCCCCTCTGTCCCTCAATACTTCACTGTGTGTTTGTGGGGGGAACCACACTATTCTATTCATCTGACCCCTCTGTCCCTCAATACTTCACTATGTGTTTGTGGGGGGGGAACCACACTATTGTATTCCCCTCTGTCCCTCAATACTTCACTATGTGTTTGTGGGGGGAACCACATTATATATTGTCTTCATCTGACGCCTCTGTCCCTCAATACTTCACTATGTGTTTGTGGGGGGAACCACACTATTGTATTCCCCTCTGTCCCTCAATACTTCACTATGTGTTTGTGAGGGAAACCACACTATTGTATTCATCTGACCCCTCTGTCCCTCAAGACTTCACTATGTGTTTGTGGGGGAAACCACACTATTGTATTCCCCTCTGTCCCTCAATACTTCACTATGTGTCTGTGGCCAGACGGGAACCAGACTAATGTATTCATCTGACCCCCTTTGTCCCCCCCCCCCCCGTACTTCACTACTCTGTGCTCCCCCTACCCCTCATTTCTTGGCGCCGTGTGAAGGAGCAACGTTTGCATGCCAACCCCATCTCTCGCCTACACCCTTCCCTTCTTCCCTTCGACCCAACACTGTGGATTACAGTTCACGGTGCATCAGAAAGAACATGTAATAAGCACACACACAAAGGAAAGCTCCCAGTATACCACACCAAAATCGTTTACCGACTCGGCGGCTTACTTTATAATACAACAACAACAATATTAAAGAGTACAAGATGCAAAGCACATAAACGTACTCCCAGTTTATCTTGAATACAAGTACTTTCTGAGATATTCCATAAAGAAGAAAAATAGTTTTGGGCCGTTATAGCCGTTAGTAACGGCTATTCTGGTAAAATAAAACATCGGGCATCATCTGTGACCCATAATGAACATACGTACAAATTTTTAACAAAGATCGGCCCAGAAGTTTTGTCTGGAGCGAGTGGAACACATTTTGACCACGGGCAGACACACAGACAGACAGACACACAGACAGCATTTCTTCGTTCCCATTGTAAAATACTCCCTGTGCTATAAGAACTGGGAGTACCAAAATGCAGAGATCTCATGCGTAGAGTTGCTAGAAAAGGTAGGCCTGACTGGTGAAATAGAAGGCTGACTATGGCTAACCACGAAAAAGAAAGAGTCGACAAAGGGAAAAGGGCCAAGAATCAAGAAACACTGGTCACAGAAAGAAAAAAACACAGAAAAGAAAGAGTTGACGGGGAAAGAGTCTAGAATTTAAAAAAAAAAGTGTGTGTGTGTGTGTGTGTGTGTGTGTGTGTGGTGTGTGTGTGTGTGTGTGTGTGTGTGTGTGTTTTATTGAGCACAATGTATTTTCCGGAAGAAGTGATTTCAATTTATGCCCAGACTTTCCACTGGAGGCAATATCATTCATGCACTGATTTCATTTGTTTATTAATTTAGTAGAGGCTTTATCCATGCCTATCATTTTCAAGTCTAGAGGTGGTGACTTTAACCATGTGCAGAATTTCTATTTGGGATGGTGGTGGTGGTGGTGGGGGGGGGGGGGTGAGTACAGTTAGGCCTACAATCAATTTTCAGAAAGCTGTAATTCATTTAGGCACAGCATTTGCACAACACGGTGATTTCATGTTTGCACTATTTTCTTTCTTTTCTTCTTTTTTTTTTTTTTTTTTTTTTGGGGGTGGGGGTGGGGGGGGGGGGCGTTGAGGAAAAGTAAATGCTTGTTTTGTTTCCAAGTGTAATTTAGGGCATCTGGTGCACAGCCTTTGACTGGGTACTGAATTAGTTGAGTTGTTTGTTAATTTTTATTTATGCACTGAAGTTCCGGCTAGCGGTGTTTCCATGTACGCACAGAATTTCCAACAAATCACTGTTTTTCACTGAAGGAGGTCCCCAGCATTTCTACAAGGAATATGCGCACATACAGCTGCAGAAGAGATACACAGCAGAAGGAGTGAAAACGGGGAAAAAAAGGATCGAATTACAGTACTTTGCAGCTCACTGAACTTAAAACGCTAGAATAACACTACCGCTCACTCGCCTTCAAACATGATTTCTCGCCGTTGTTTTCTTTCTGTCAAAGATTACAGTGAATTTAATCAGAAAACGTCTGTGTTCTGTTTAAATGCCTAATAAACACACACAATCACACATTTATTGTGGTTGAAAGCTGCTTTTCAAAGGGAAGTTATCCTGTGCAGCTTTGAAGAGGGGTCTCCTTACCGCAAATCTTAGTGGATAACTTCCCTTGGTGGCGTTTTAAGACACGTTTGTGTAGAGGGCGTGTTGCACAGGGAGCTTAGAACGACACTTCATCACCAACACTAAGATCCTAGCGATGGTTGCCTTATGCTAAGTAAGAAACGTATTTTAAAAAATAAAAGAAGAAAAACATGCAATCACCTGTTTTACATCTCTATTTTCTCTCGTTACAGTCGCTGTGCACAGAACTCCCACTTTCCCGTTCCTAGTTTTAGCTTCGTACAAAATGAATTCCGTCTGTTAATTTCAGAGACAGCATCTCCACAAAAGCAGAACCACTACAAGAAGAAACCTCTACGAGAAGAATCTCTACAGAGAATCCTGGACAGCAATGACTCGTTATTTTAAAACCAGATGTATTCATGCAGAGAAATAAAGGAGAGAGTGCTCGCAGGTCAGTGCGCATAGCTTGCATGCCAGTCCCCGCGTGGGGTGTGTACGAGTGCGTGACATGATCAGTGAAAAGAGGACATAGAGGGAGGAAGAGCGGAAGCAGGGCTCCCCACCTAATTTTCTTTAGAGACTCCCTCATTCAAAGGGCAGGATATGTACCATCTTCTCACACTGGCTGAGCGTGGCTCTTTCCCTCATTCAAAGGGCAGGATATGTACCATCTTCTCACATTGGCTGAGTGTGGCTCTTTCCACAGTTCAAAGGGCAGGATATGTACCATCTTCTCACACTGGCTGAGTGTGGCTCTTTCCACAGTTCAAAGGGCAGGATATGTACCATCTTCTCACATTGGCTGAGTGTGGCTCTTTCCACAGTTCAAAGGGCAGGATATGTACCATCTTCTCACACTGGCTGAGTGTGGCTCTTTCCACAGTTCAAAGGGCAGGATATGTACCATCTTCTCACATTGGCTGAGTGTGGCTCTTTCCACAGTTCAAAGGGCAGGATATGTACCATCTTCTCACACTGGCTGAGTGTGGCTCTTTCCACAGTTCAAAGGGCAGGATATGTACCATCTTCTCACATTGGCTGAGTGTGGCTCTTTCCACAGTTCAAAGGGCAGGATATGTACCATCTTCTCACACTGGCTGAGCGTGGTTCTTTCCACAGTTCAAAGGGCAGGATATGTACCATCTTCTCACATTGGCTGAGTGTGGCTCTTTCTCCAGTTCTTTTCAGTGGTTTCTGAGACATTGAATTCGATGACTCTCCCAACTATTTACGGAGAGGAGTAAGGGTGGGGTTCTGGTTAGGGGTGGGGGAGGGGGGAAGTTGGGAAGAAGAAGCCATGGGAAGGGGGTGGGGGTGGAGGGGGATTATCTGCCATATCCGTGGCAAAGCTATGGCTTTTTTTCGGTGTGTGTGTGTGTGTGTGTGTGTGTGTGTGTGTGTGTGTGTGTGTGTGTGTGTGTGTGAGTGCATGCGTGCGTGCGTACGTGCGTGCGTGTGCGTGTTTCCCTACTCAATTTTTGGCAAATCTGCAGTTGAGAGGCCCCCAACTTTCAACATTTTCTTGCCATCAAGTAATATTTTCTCTCCTTTCAAATATCAAACGAGTTTCGTTAGGAAACACCCCATATGTTCTACATATGCCAAATTCACATACGAGGTTCATAGTGTAAGCTATTGAACACAATAATCAGACAAAAAAAAAGCACTTAGCTTTCAAGAGGAATTTATCATATGGGGTTTTGAACAGGGGCCCGCAACACTTCAGGACTGCCTGTGCTTCCCCTGTGTACGTAGCTTCTCAACTGAAAGGCAGAGTACGTGAGGAGTTACACACGTGTGATGGGAGGAGACCTGCACTGTCGTCTGAAGTTTGACGTCCATCCGGATATTTCACACTGTCTGAACCTGTCAAGAAAATTTCCCTCGTGAAGTCTTTGACTTTTCATGGCGTCGGCTTACTTCCTCTTTGCTTTGAAATACTGATTTGCCTGGATGATTAGGCACATGCAGGGGAGCCCTGCTGGAGAGGGTGTGAAACAAGGGAAGTCAGAGTGGAGGAACTGCAGAACAGCTCACCGTAACCACAGGGTTTCTTTCCGTCGGCCTCTGCAGAGAGAAAGGTGCTGTATACACATCAACCACCTCAAACACACTCTGGGTGGTGGCTCAACGAACAGCAAGTCGCCATCGAGGGTTACACCCATCTTTTAAAAAAAAGGAGCTATTTTTACGTTTCTGTTGATATTGCATTTCAACCAGGCACTTTACTCGTGTTAGAACAAGTTTTGTGCTTATGTCCACATTTGCCGTTAGCATCTTCCTTTCTGCTACAACGGGTCTTTTTCTTCTTTTCTTTTTCCCCGCAAGTGACCGCAGTCATCATGTTGATTGTTGCCTCACGTACAGCAGAGTCTTCAGAGAGAGAGAGAGAGAGAGAGAGAGAGAGAGAGAGAGAGAGAGAGAGAGAGAGAGAGAGAGTAGATAGATAGATAGATAGAGAGAGAGAGAGAGAGAGAGAGAGAGAATGTTGAATTTCATGACACAGAGAAAGAGAGAACCTCAATGAAGTTTGGAGACATTTGCTGTCAGGCATTGAGAGAGAGAGAGAGAGAGAGAGAGAGAGAGAGAGAGAGAGAGAGAGAGAGAGAGAGAGAGAGAGATGTACTTTTCTCTCGGTGGGCGGAGTCTCCAGGTTTAGGGGTGTAACGAATACAGGGCTCCTCCTCATCGTAGTCCGGTCTGTCGTCAATGCACTTCACCGATGAATCCTCCGGCCCCGCAGGTCCTGGACAGATTGCCGTCAACACAACACACACACACACACACACACACACACACACACACACACACACACACACACACACACACACAACACAACACAACACAACACAACACAACACAACACACACACACACACACACACACACACACACACCACACACACACACACACACAAACACACACACACACACACACACACACCGATTTACTTATTCAGTTGTGTAGTCATTCAGACTTACTTCTGTACTTGAGAGGGTCACCTCTGAAAACAAAATGTCACAACCAACCAACTATGTTCTTTTGTCTTTTTGCAGGTATCTGTATGCCGCAAATTTCCCACCTGCGTCCAGAGAATGGGTGTGAATCTACCTGTCTGTCTTTCATAATAGAAGACCAAAAGAAAAGAAAAAAAATGTTGCAGTTAATTTTCTGACCTTTCGGAATTATGGCTTTCCTAAGAGACACTTATTTTTCGTCTACACAAAAGAAGGATCACATCTACTCCTGACAGTTTACATGGGAAATGCATGGAGCATCGCTCACCTGCATTCTAAGACAGCAACTCTCTCTCTCTCTCTCTCTCTCTCTCTGACAATAAATTCTGACAACCTCAACGCCCTGGCCCTTCTATCATTGTTTCCCCTGACACGAAAAATGTCCTCAGTGTCTGCAGCTTGCAACTGCAGAAAACGTGTGTGTGTGTGTGTGTGTGGTGTGTGTGTGTGTGTGTGTGTGTGTGTGTGTGTGTCGTGTGTGTGTTGTGTGTGTGTGTGTGTGTGTGTGTGTTGGTGGTATTTTGTTTAAGGTGGTATTTTATGTTCAGACACAGTAAACAATAACGTAAGAGCGATGCTCTAGAGATAACAACTTGTATAGGTCCAGAACCTATGCTTCAGAGTAATAACGATGTGACAGTTCTTAAGGTCACTTCAGAGATAACAATGATGTGACAGTCCATTTAACTATACTTCAGAGATAACAATGATGTGACAGTCCTTTAACTATACTTCAGAGATAATGATGTGACAGTCCATTAACTATACTTCAGAGATAACAATGATGTGACAGTCCTTTAACTATACTTCAGAGATAACAATGATGTGACAGTCCTTTAACTATACTTCAGAGATAACAATGATGTGACAGTCCTTTAACTATACTTCAGAGATAACAATGATGTGACAGTCCTTTAACTATACTTCAGAGATAACAATGATGTGACAGTCCTTTAACTATACTTCAGAGATAACAATGATGTGACAGTCCATTAGCTATACTTCAGAGATAACAATGATGTGACAGTCCTTTAACTATACTTCAAAGATAATGATGTGACAGTCCATTAACTATACTTCAGAGATAACAATGATGTGACAGTCCTTTAACTATACTTCAGAGATAACAATGATGTGACAGTCCTTTAACTATACTTCAGAGATAACAATGATGTGACAGTCCTTTAACTATACTTCAGAGATAACAATGATGTGACAGTCCTTAACTATACTTCAGAGATAACAATGATGTGACAGTCCTTTAACTATACTTCAGAGATAACAATGATGTGACAGTCCTTTAACTATACTTCAGAGATAACAATGATGTGACAGTCCTTTAACTATACTTCAGAGATAACAATGATGTGACAGTCCATTAGCTATACTTCAGAGATAACAATGATGTGACAGTCCTTTAACTATACTTCAGAGATAACAATGATGTGACAGTCCATTAGCTATACTTCAGAGATAACAATGATGTGACAGTCCATTAGCTATACTTCAGAGATAACAATGATGTGACAGTCCATTAGCTATACTTCAGAGATAACAATGATGTGACAGTCCTTTAACTATACTTCAGAGATAACAATGATGTGACAGTCCATTAACTATACTTCAGAGATAACAATGATGTGACAGTCCATTAGCTATACTTCAGAGATAACAATGATGTGACAGTCCATTAGCTATACTTCAGAGATAACAATGATGTGACAGTCCTTTAACTATACTTCAGAGATAACAATGATGTGACAGTCCTTTAACTATACTTCAGAGATAACAATGATGTGACAGTCCTTTAACTATACTTCAGAGATAACAATGATGTGACAGTCCTTTAACTATACTTCAGAGATAACAATGATGTGACAGTCCATTAGCTATACTTCAAAGATAACAATGATGTGACAGTCCTTTAACTATACTTCAGAGATAACAATGATGTGACAGTCCATTAGCTATACTTCAGAGATAACAATGATGTGACAGTCCTTTAACTATACTTCAGAGATAGCAATGATGTGACAGTCCTTTAACTATACTTCAGAGATAACAATGATGTGACAGTCCTTTAACTATACTTCAGAGATAACAATGATGTGACAGTCCTTTAACTATACTTCAGAGATAACAATGATGTGACAGTCCATTAGCTATACTTCAGAGATAACAATGATGTGACAGTCCATTAGCTATACTTCAGAGATAACAATGATGTGACAGTCCTTTAACTATACTTCAGAGATAACAATGATGTGACAGTCCTTTAACTATACTTCAGAGATAACAATGATGTGACAGTCCATTAACTATACTTCAGAGATAACAATGATGTGACAGTCCATTAGCTATACTTCAGAGATAACAATGATGTGACAGTCCTTTAACTATACTTCAGAGATAACAATGATGTGACAGTCCATTAGCTATACTTCAGAGATAACAATGATGTGACAGTCCTTTAACTATACTTCAGAGATAACAATGATGTGACAGTCCATTAGCTATACTTCAGAGATAACAATGATGTGACAGTCCTTTAACTATACTTCAGAGATAACAATGATGTGACAGTCCATTAGCTATACTTCAGAGATAACAATGATGTGACAGTCCATTAGCTATACTTCAGAGATAACAATGATGTGACAGTCCTTTAACTATACTTCAGAGATAACAATGATGTGACAGTCCATTAGCTATACTTCAGAGATAACAATGATGTGACAGTCCTTTAACTATACTTCAGAGATAACAATGATGTGACAGTCCATTAACTCTACTTCAGAGATAACAATGATGTGACAGTCCTTTAACTATACTTCAGAGATAATGATGTGACAGTCCATTAACTCTACTTCAGAGATAACAATGACGTGACAGTCCATTAACTATACTTCAGAGATTAATGATGTGACAGTCCATTAACTCTACTTCAGAGATAACAATGATGTAACAGTCCATTAACTATACGTCAAAGATTACAATGATACAACAGTCCATTAACTATCCTTCAGACATAACAATGATGTGGCAGTCCATTAACTATACTTCAGAAAGAACAATGATGCAACAGTCCATTAACTATGCCTCATAGTAACAATGATGTAACAGTCCATTAACGATACTTCTGAGATAACAATGATATAACAGTCCATTTACTATGCCTCATAGTAACAATGATGTAACAGTTCACAGGCTATGCTCTAAAGATGAGGATATGACAGTCCGTCAGTTATGCTCAGTCCATAACCTATGTCTAAATTAACAAAAGAAAGAGTTCTTCTCTTCTTGTTTTAAACAAACAACATAAACTTACTGGAATAACTTGTAACTTTCTCTCTTCAGCCTTTTAAGTGTTCATAACTTTTCTTCTTGTTTTTCTTCTCCTTTCTTTCTCTCTTTCTTCTTCTTTTCTTTTACTCTCCGTCTACTTCTTCTCTTCTTTTGTCTGTCTGTCTGTCTGTCTTCTTCTTCTTCTTCTCCTCCAATAAGTGGGGGAGTTCTATTTTCAAATAATTACATACCAAAACGACCTCTTCACTATTTGTGCACGTGCAACATATTCACCATCGTAACACCATCCGCCCCTATCCCATCAGTACCCATTTACCCTTCATCTCTTCCGGTCATTGCGCAATACCTGCACGAGCCTCGATCATGTTTTGGACCCCACCCCCCAACCCCTCAACGCTCTCTTTGACCTACCCCCATTTCCTCATTACTGCAGTCTTCCGCAGCTGTAATGACACCTGTCTCTATTTGCTGATACTTCTTTCCTTCTGTTCCTTGTTTTGGATGTTCTGTTTCAATTTTGGTACGTTATACACGCAACACATAATGGAAATATATTTGTTAAACACATTTTTAGTCATAGAACATATTCGGCTGGTATAATATATGGGTACAACAAACTCAACCAAAAAATAATTATACCCCCATTTCAAAGCTAATGGCTGGAAGATAGAAACTCTTTCCACAATACCTTGATCTCCCATCCACACACACACACACACACACACACACACACACACACACACACACACACACACACACACACACACACACACCACACACGGGCGCGCGCACACACGCGCAAACACACGCCCACACGCACGCACACACACACACACACACACACACACACACACACACACACACACACACACACACACACACACACACGTAGGCTACGCACGCGCACGCTCTATTCCTGTCATTCTAATACCCCTTGCCGCTCTCTCTCCGCTGCCGTCGCCATCTCTCCATCACCTCCCTCTCCACTCCGCCTCTCATCCCTTCTCTCGTCTTCCCAAACCTTCCCACCTGCTAACAGCCCCAGACGCAGACCGAGGCCTACCTGCGGGCGTGGAGACGTTGAGGTCGCACAGGATGAACAGCTCGTCCTTGTAGGTGTCCGGGTGGTGGCGGAAGGCGGGGATGAAGGCGGCGTGGCCGTGCTTGTAAAGGTAGGCCATGTACACATGGCCCGCCTCCATCTGGTGCGCCGGACACGGGTCAGACAGGTTGCCTGAACACACAGCGGGCACAGTGTGATACGACACCAAGCGTAACAATGCCACAATCTTAAATTAAAAGAAAAAAGCAACAAAAAAACAAACAAGAACAAAACAAAACAAAACAAAAATCCACTTTTCGCTAAAGAGTGCTGACGCAGCCTGTTCTTTTAGAAAATAATTGCCACATGTTTTGTGATAAGTGCACTGAAAATGTAACAATTGTTACAATTTAATGAATTTTGCACGCGCACACACACACACACACACACACACACACACACACACACACACACACACACACACACACACACACACAAACTGTAAACACTGTAACATTTTCTTTCAGCGGCAAAAGAAACCAAAATTTGTAATGTTGTCACATTTTTCGTGGAGAGCTGCATTGTGACATTTCACGTTGTATCGAGGAAGGGTTCCAATCTGGTCAGCGTGTGGCGATCACACTGCAGCAGGTTCCACATGGAAGCTGCAGTTATGCCCCACTTC
>CM065734.1:65477788-65495288 GCA_033310375.1 Conus canariensis
CATTTCCCAGTTCGCATTGCCATAGTAACGGACTGTTCCATTCACTTTCTGGGGTTTTTCTTTTTCCACGAGTTTTGACGGGGCTGGTAACTTATTTTGATTGGTTGGTTGGTTGTTTATTTGTAAGAATATTTCTTATGATGTCTGGGTATTCCTCACATATCGATTCAGTTGTTTATGTCCTTGCTCCTCTAATTAACACAGATATTTGTCCTTTTCAAGTTAACGTAATGTTTGTATGTTGACGTGTATGCATTTTGTTAACGTTGTTTGTCATTTGTTTGACATTTAAAAAAGAATTAAAACAAAAAGACACCGCAAGCATCATCGTGCAAAACAACAGCAACAAAACTTATCTTGATGCATTTTTAGAGTGTAGCAATATAAAGTGACCGCCCACTCAGCCGAGGACCTACAGCAGCTCATGACTTGCTTCAGCGATGCCTGCCAAGACTTCGGGCTTACCATTAGCTTGAAGAAAACACAGGTCATGGGACAGGATGTTGACTCTCCCCCAGTCATCAGCATCAATGACCATGAACTGGATGTCGTCCATGACTTTGTTTATCTGGGCTCAACTATCTCAGACACCCTCTCACTTGACGCAGAGCTCAACAGGCGCATCGGCAAGGCAGCTACCACCATGATCAGACTGACAAAGAAAGCATGGAACAACAGCAAGCTGACCGAGCACACAAAGATCCAGATCTACTGAGCCTGCGTCGTGAGCACCCTCCTGTATGGCAGCGAGTCTTGGACTTTGCGTGCCCGACAAGAGCGAAAGCTCAGTGCTTTTCATATGCGTAGCCTACGACGCATTCTGAACATCACCTGGCAGGACAAGGTCCCAAACAACACTGTCCTGGAAAGAGCCGGATGCACCAGCATGTACACGCTGCTGAAACAGAGACGTATGCGCTGGCTCGGCCATGTCGTGCGCATGGATGACGGATGGATCCCTAAAGACCTCCTCTATGAGATAAGATAAGATAAGATAATGTTGCTTATAGCCCAGCCGACCGCAAGGGGCCACATCAGGGCTGTCACCACGTTAAAATCAACTCAAGTCATTTAAAAAAAAAAAAAAAAAAAAAAAAAAAACACACACACACCTTTCACACATCTCTTTAAATGACATCGTCTAGAAACGCACCAGAAACTTCGTTAAAAATCTTTCATCCGTAAAATCTTAAATCAGATGAAAAATGTTAATCTCTCTCAAAAACTCAAAGATCACGTCAGGCGGAACATCCCTGAACAGGATTTTCATGGACTCTGCTGTAAAATGTTTGTGTCTCACATCGTGCAAGTCCCAACACTCTAAAAGAATATGTTTCATTGTGAGTGGCACATGACATGGAATGCACCACGGCGCTTCTTCATTCTTTAACCCGTAGAGTGCCTTTAAGCCGTCAGCTGACGCCGCATTAAAAATGCTTTCCCAGTGTCTATGGGCCGTCCACTGACGTCATGCATTTTTCTTGAATTTTCATTCGTTACTATTTCTATCAACGGACTTAAATAGAGTGTGCGTAGTAAGCCTTATATGTCTGTAGTATTAAAATGATATGTAAATGACCACACGTGAGGGGAAAGCCCATTTATTCTCATCACTGACTGGATGACCAGCCAGCACTTCGTCTCGCTTGCAAAGATGGCGGCGCAACCTTCGACAAGCGCAGCGACCAAATCAACGTATTTACACAGCTGAGCAGGCTCTGCTAATGATTTTTGACAAAGACAATAATCTTTTATTCAACGACTCACTCGAGCATGAAGGTGAGATGATGATAGTGATGGAATTGCCAACCGTATTCGTCAGTTATTGTGTCGGGCTGTGTGACCTCAATGTGTGTTCAGCTGACTGGTTTGCCAGCGTCGAACGAGCTCGCCTAGTGTGTACTCTGCACTGCGTGCCAGTGGTCAGTGACGTGGTAGTCAGCGTGAGAGGGGAGCGCGGCCTGCTCGCGGCGCGGCACAGGGCAGAGGGAAAGGTAGGGGAAGAGGAGCAGTGAAAGAGAGGGTTGAAGTCCAGCAAGGGGGCGTGGTGGGGAGAGGGGGGCGTGGTCGTGGACTGACCTGTCTGCATAGAGTGTGAGCGTCTTGATAGACTTCTAAACTGTTTTACTTTCATTTACAGGTGTAGTGTGACAATACAAACTTTATTTTCAACTTTTTTGCTTTGTGTTCTTGTTTGGATGTGAAGATGTAGTGGTAAATACATATGCTTTTGATCGTGCAAAAAAATCTATCCAAATCTAATTGTCTAAATACTTTTTTATTATCAAAATTAAAACAAAAGAAGCCCAGATTCAAAATCTTCATTCAATTTCCTTCAAAAATCATATATATTTCATTGTTATATCTTTTGTAGTTTCTGAGCTAGAATTTTTTGTTAATTATTACCCCAAATCATTAGATTTCCCTGGCACTGGGAAAGCCTTTGTTTGTAACATTTTCAAGCAGCTTCAAGCAGCGAACGGGTTAAAAGGTACGAATGGGTAAAATACGAATGGCCAGTGTGCAGCCGGCACAGAACTGTTTCTTCTTTATGACCACCAGACGTAGATGGGAGGAACTCCCTAAGGTTTGGACGGATCTGAAAGAGTTTGTTAACCGTCTGTGTGTTCCAATCCTCCTGCCAGAGGTCTCTCACATAATCGTTAATTTTGGGTTTCAGATCTGAGCAAGGGATATAAATATTGGACAATTTCTCTCTTGTGGCATTCTTGGCTAAACGATCAACCATTTCGTTCCCTCCGATGCCAACATGACCAGGAACCCAAGCTAGAATAATGTTGTAACCATCCGCTTTCAACTTGCTAAAAAGCTCAAAGAAATGTAAAAGTTCTGGATGCTGAAGGTTGCGGCCAGCTATGGCCTCCAAAGCTGACAGCGAATCCGACAGAACCAGAAAGTCCCTCTTGGTAGATTGTGAAATTATTTTCAATGCCAGAACCAGAGCAGTAAGTTCAGCAGAATAGACAGAGGCATCTGGAGGTATATGTTTTAACAGTATCTGAGAAGGAGCACCAGGGCAATAGGCTGCACAGGCCACTCCATCCTCAGACTTGGAACCGTCAGTGAAAATTTTTCTGACAGGATGGAAATTTTGAACAGAGGTCAGCATACAATGCCTTGTATGCCTGACAGCTGGTGGACTCTTTACGAAAAGCTGCGAGATCAAAACGAATCTCTGGTGTGAAAAAGGTCCACGGAGGCTGATCCGGAAACTTGGAAAAATCAGACACAACTCCTAGGTCTAGACCTGCATTCCGCGCGCGAGGCTGCATACGAACACCAAACGGCGGAATACAGTTAGGGTTGTTTTCGAATTTGTTTTGAAACTGGGGGTCAAAGACACAGTCATAGGCAGGATTCTGTGGTTCTGAGAACAGTCTGATATAGTAATTTAGAGACATTTTCAGCCTGCAGTTGGACAGTGAGGGTTCACCTGCCTCTGCGTACAGGCTGTACACAGGGGTGGTGCGGAATGCTCCAAGACAGAGACGAAGCCCTTGATGGTGGATAGGGTCCAAGAGTTTCAGATAAGAGGGTCTTGCAGAGCCGTACACAGCACAACCATAGTCCAGTTTGGAGCGGACCAGGGCTCTGTAGAGATGCAGCAAAGTTTTCTTATCAGCGCCCCAGTCAGTGTGTGCTACGACCCGCAGAATATTCAGAGCTTTCTGGCAAGAGGTTTTGAGATTTTTAATGTGGCTGAGAAAGTTGAGTTTTTGATCAAAAATAACTCCAAGGAATTTGGCTTCTTTTACAGCTGGAATGGTGGACTTGTCCAGACGAATTTCAGGATCAGCAAAAAATTGACAAAAATTGTGAAAATGGATTGACTGAGTTTTGGTACGTGAGAAGGTAAACCCGTTTTCCTCGGCCCACTGCTGGATCTTGTTGACACAAAGTTGGAGTCGACGCTGTACGCTGGGGTAAGAAGCTCCCACTGCGTACAGCGCAAAGTCGTCAACGAACAGAGAGGACTCAGAGCCCTGGCTTACCGATTTCACAATGTCGTTGATTTTAATGCTGAAAAGAGCAGGAGAAAGGATGCTCCCTTGAGGGACACCCAACTCCTGCCCATGGATGTCAGAGAGTGTGGTGCCAACACGCACCTGGAACTGTCGATCAGCCAAAAAGTTCTGTATGAACAGAGGCAGGTGACCACGGAAACCAAGTCTGTGCAGGTCCAGAAGAATTCCTGATTTCCATGTGGTATCATACGCTTTTTCGAGGTCGAAAAAGATAGCGACCACATGCTGTTTATTGACAAAGGCATTGCGGATGGTGGTTTCCAGACGGATTAGATGGTCAACTGTCGAGTGGTATTTCCGGAAACCGCACTGTTGACTGGCCAAAAGGCCATCGGTTTCCAGCTTCCACATCAGACGGGAGTTGACCATCTTTTCCATCAACTTACAGAGGCAGCTAGTCAGAGCTATCGGACGATAGTTGGAAGGGTTGGTAAGGTCCTTTGCAGGCTTTGGAATTGGAATGATCAGGGCTTTCCGCCAGGAGGGCGGAAAGTACCCTGTGGTCCAGATA
This sequence comes from Conus canariensis, assembly GCA_033310375.1. NCBI lineage: Eukaryota > Metazoa > Mollusca > Gastropoda > Neogastropoda > Conidae > Conus > Conus canariensis. The sequence goes on from CM065734.1 coordinate 65,482,346, forward strand.
TGGTTGTATACTTTAAGAAGAGTCTGGAGACAGCTTTCTGGAAAATGCTTCAAAACCTGATAATGAATATCATCCAGACCAGGGGCAGAATCAGTGCAGGTTTGTAAAGCTGTTTTCAGTTCATTGATTGAAAAAGGGAGATTGTAGGCTTCAGAGTTGTCTGATGTGAAATTGTATAAAGATTTCTCTCTGAGTTGTTTGTTTTTTTAAAAAGGCTGCAGATTTATTTGAAGATGAGGAGTTCTGTTGGATGGTGGAGGCCAACAGATTGGCAACAGCTTCTTTGTCAGTGATCAGAGCATCGGCAAGTTTCAAGTGATGAATGGAGGGGTTGGTGTTTTTCCCTTTGATTTTTCTGATGATGTTCCAGACTTTTTTCTTTGAAGTTTTTGATGTCAGCCCGGAGCAAAAGTTTCTCCAAGACTGACGTTTACTGATTTTGAAAGTGTGTCTCGATTTGGCGCGGAGTTTCTGATGGGCTCGAGCGTTGGAACCTGAAGGTCGTTGGTATACCCGACGCTGAGCCCGTTTGCGAACTTTTGAAATTTGTTGGCAGTCTAAATTAAACCAGGGTGTTTTGGGCATTTGGAGTTTATTGGAAGACATTGGAATACAGGTTTTAGCACACTTTATCACAGTGTTATTCAGAGATTCAGCTGGGTCTGGACTCTGAAGAAAATCAGTGTCCTGGAATTCTTTCAAAATATTGGTGGCAAAAAGATTCCAGTTGGCCTTCTTATAATTAAGATGTTGTGAGACAGAGATGTTTTCAGTTAATAAGGGTTTTAAAAGAACAGGGAAATGGTCACTTCCGTGCAGATCGTCATGGACAGACCACTCATAGTCCAGGACCAGCGAGGGGTCACAAATCGACAAATCTAAGCACGAAAGTGAACCTGTGGAAGAGTGGAGGTAAGTTGGAGCTCCATCGTTCAGACAACACAAATCAAAGTCTGAAAGGACATCCTCAAGAAGCAGACCTCTGGATGACGAACTGACACTACCCCAAAGAGGATTGTGACCATTAAAGTCACCCAACAGCAAAAAAGGTCGAGGAAGTTCTTCGATCAGACTGACAAGGTCCTGACGACAAACCGGGACAGAAGGTGGCAGATACAGTGAGCAGATTGTAACAGTCTTGTGGAGAGTGACTCTCGCAGCTACAGCCTGAAGGGAGGTAGTCAGAGCGACAGGACTAAACAGCAAAGTTTTGTGTAAAAGAAGGGCAACGCCGCCTGACAGTCCCAATGTGGATGGTTGTGCAGGTTTAGAAAGAATATTAAAGCCAGAAAGAGTGAAGGTCTTCTGGCTTTGAATTTTAGTTTCCTGAAGAGCCACGACGGAAGGTTTTACAGTTTGACACAGAAGTTGCAGCTCCTCAAAATTTGAATTTAAGCCACGGATATTCCAATGGATTAGTTTACTACTATCCATGGTGCAGAGGATGAACAGGAGAGAAGTCAGGTCATCTCCTCGTCATCGTCTGCGTTCAGTGGAGCAAATTTATTGCTTAGTTTCACTGGACTGTTTGGGTCTTCAGACCTGCTGGCAGACTTGCCCACAGGTGAAGAAGGTCTGGATTTTGGAGATGGTGGAGGTTTCTTCCTCATCTCCACCATCTCCACACTTGGTTGAACTCCCTTGCCCGCACGGGCACTGCTCGAGGAAGTTCGAGGCGGGAGGGTTGGCTTTTTCATCTGCCCAGCAGCAGATGGAGTAGACTGCTGGGCAGTCTGAGGAGTGGCGGATTTTCTGCCTCCACCAGGGGCACCCACTTTGGGTTGGGAGGCGGTGGACTTGCTTCCACCAGAGCTTAACGGTCTTTCTTGCAATGTCTTGGTGAAAGTAAAATTGTCAGTCTGGCAGCAGACTGAACGGGTGGAAACTTTCTTTATAACGGAAGCATAAGAAGACACTGTTGACGTCTGACTGCCAACAACCTGTTTGCGGGCCTCAAAAAACGAAATTTTCTTTTCAGTCTTCACTCTTTGGATGGTGGACTCCTGAACCCAAACAGGGCAGTTGCGTGAAGAGGAGGGGTGGTCGCCACCGCAGTTCGCACAATGAGCCGGGTCTTTACACGGCCCATCATGGGTTGCCTTGCAACAAACACCACACACCTCCTGCCCAGAACAGCGGTCTCTGACATGTCCAAACTTCTGGCATTTGAAACACCTCAACGGGGATGGGACATACAGTTGGACACGTACATTTAAGTACCCTACTTTAATGACCGGAGGCAGCACAGGGTTGCAGAATGTCAGAAAGAGGGTGTTGGTGGGCACTCTTTCTGCACCTTTTTTGACTGTCACCCTATACACCTCTGTCACACTTGGGACGCAAGTTCTGTCTTGATCTCCGCTTCCGAGACACCTTTCAAATCCGGGCACCGAATAACCCCTTTGGTCGAATTTAACTGCTTATGGGGGATCACCCGGATCTTTCTGTCCACGAGTTTTGTTGCCCTCAGCAGCTGCTCCGATTGCCTCTTTGATCTGCACTGGACGAGGAAAGTGCCATTCCGTAGCCTTTTCACTGACTGAGGGTCACCTGCTAGACCCTGAAAGCCCTTCTGAATAGCAAAAGGACTCAGAGCAGAAATAGGCTTTTCCTGCTCTGTCCCTTCAACCACAAGCCAGGAAGCCCAAAAACCTGTCCTCTGTCTCGTCTCCATATCCGAGTCACTGTCGGAATCGTTATGACTAGAAACGGGGTCCACTGCCTTCCTCTTCTTTATGGGGGGTGTGATTTTGGATAAAGCCATGATTTATGTTTAGAAATTTCATCTCTCCCTTACCCACCCACCATGGAGTCCAACTAAGGGGCCAGGGCCAAGAACTCATTGTCTTGACCCCTTCCAGGTTTCAGGAGAGATATACGACAAACAGAAGCCTACTGACCCTATCCCCCCTGATCATGCCCAACTCCCGGGAACAGAGAGCTGAGCACTGCAGGGGTTACCTTGGCCAGTCGGAGAACTGCCTGTCTTGACCCAGCCCCACGAAGGGGAAGCCGATTGATACACCTGGGCCAGAGTGTACCTCCTGTCTAGGAGAGGTCCGAGCCAAAGTGATGTGTTGAGGGCGTTGGCCCTCTCAATCACCAGGATCTCATCCCCCTCCGTCACAGGTCGCACCGCACGGCGAACGCGGCAGATCTTAAGAAGACCACAGAGAGAAAAAGAGTGTGCAAAAGAAGGCTTGAAAGGGAGACGAAGAAAGAAAAGAACCGTTAAGAAAGGCAGAAGACAGAATAGGAAAAAGGTGGGTTACTATTTGTCTGGGCCCTCACTCCTAACCTTTCTGACATGGGAGACCCTACCAGGGGCATCAATTCCTACCACGTAATGCTTGGCCAGTCAGCAGCTTGGCTATACAGGCCTAGAAGCATTGACAACAACTAACCATCTAGTCGAGTATTGATGCCCCCGTCAGCAAAGCCTAAAAGATCACTGGACCACGCAAGCCCTCCGACCACGGCAAGGTTGCAACCCCCGGAGGGCCTCCTCTATGGAGAACTTGTGCAGGGAAAACGTCCCACACGCAGACCACAGCTGCGATTCAAAGACGTGTGCAAGAGGGACCTAAAAGCCTTGAACATCGACCAGAACAACTGGGAAGCAACAGCCCTCGAACGGTCAGCCTGGAGACAGACTGTGCAGAAAAGTCTCTCCAAGTTCGAAGAGACACTCGCTCAGCAGCACGGGGAAAAGAGAATGAGAAGAAAGGCTGCAGCCCAGGCAGACAGACCAGCGTCAGACTTCATCTGTGCCCTCTGCCACAGGGACTATCATTCCCGCGTCGGACTGGCCAGCCACACCCGTCGCTGTACCAGAATAGACACCTAGAGCGCAACTCCATAGTCTTCCGAGACTGAAGGATGCCTACTAATATAAAGTGACATCCTTCAGTGACTTTTGCTTTCGGGCGTTTGCTAAACGACTCCATGCAACCTTCGTTCAACTATGAGCCCTGAAAAGCCCAGGGGAAAACTTTCCAAGGGGGGGGGGGGGGTTGTGGGTGGCATAAAGATCTATTGTATATCTCAGTGGTGGAGACGGAGGGGCACCTGAGGTCAGGTCTGGAACCATGCTATTGGCCTTTCTGATTCCCAGCATCCCTGGCACACCTGTACAATTGTCCAGCTGAGATACCGTGGGTTGAGGGTTGATGTGTCTGGAAGTTTTGCGGGCCTTCGTTTCTCCCGGCGTTTAGACGGCACAGGCTCCCAACTCCCAGCACCCACAGTCCTGCCCCTCCTTTGAAGCCTTGAGGCGCCAGACGTGGCGCAGTCCGGTGGAGGTCCAGGAGAAGCAGTGGGGACCGTAGGGGTCGCTGCGACGGACTGTGGACTTCGCCTTGCTGACCGGATTGAGGATCTAGCATGCCCGGGAACGGGAAAGAAAGTCGGCTTGTATGTCTGTCCTACTTCGGTGGACGACCTTTATGGTCCCCCTCCCCCACCGTCCCCTCCCCCCCACTCCAGAGGAAAGGGGCGCACAGTGTCCTTGTGGCCTGTCAGTTTTGGATCCGCCATCAGAGTCGTGGAACTGTGGGACAGGCCGGCCATCAGTGGAGTACAAAGACAAGCCATCAGTGAAGAACAAAGACAGGCCATCAGTGGAGTACAAAGACAGCCCGGCCATCAGTGGAGTACAAAGACAGGCCATCAGTGGAGTACAAAGACAGGCCATCAGTGGAGTACAAAGACAGGCCATCAGTGGAGTACAAAGACAGGCCATTAGTGGAGTACAAAGACAGGCCGGCCATCAGTGGAGTACAAAGACAGGCCATCAGTGGAGTACAAAGACAGGCCATCAATGGAGTACAAAGACAGGCCGGCCATCAGTGGAGTACAAAGACAGGCCATCAGTGGAGTACAAAGACAGGCCATCAGTGGAGTACAAAGACAGGCCATCAGTGGAGTACAAAGACAGGCCATCAGTGGAGTACAAAGACAGGCCATCAGTGGAGTACAAAGACAGGCCATCAGTGGAGTACAAAGACAGGCCATCAGTAGAGTACAAAGACAGGCCATTAGTGGAGTACAAAGACAGGCCGGCCATCAGTGGAGTACAAAGACAGGCCTTCAGTGGAGTACAAAGACAGGCCATCAGTGGAGTACAAAGACAGGCCATCAGTGGAGTACAAAGACAGGCCATTAGTGGAGTACAAAGACAGGCCGGCCATCAGTAGAGTACAAAGACAGGCCATCAGTGGAGTACAAAGACAGGCCGGCCATCAGTAGAGTACAAAGACAGGCCATCAGTGGAGTACAAAGACAGGCCGGCCATCAGTGGAGTACAAAGACAGGCCGGCCATCAGTGGAGTACAAAGACAGGCCATCAGTGGAGTACAAAGACAGGCCATCAGTGGAGTACAAAGACAGGCCATCAGTGGAGTACAAAGACAGGCCGGCCATCAGTGGAGTACAAAGACAGGCCATCAGTGGAGTACAAAGACAGGCCATCAGTGGAGTACAAAGACAGGCCATCAGTGGAGTACAGAGACAGGCCATTAGTGGAGTACAGAGACAGGACATCAGTGGAGTACAGAGACAGGACATCAGTGGAGTACAAAGACAGGACATCAGTGGAGTACAAAGACAGGCCATCAGTGGAGTACAAAGACAGGCCATCAGTGGAGTACAAAGACAGGCCATCAGTGGAGTACAAAGACAGGCCATCAGTGGAGTACAAAGACAGGCCGGCCATCAGTGGAGTACAAAGACAGGCCATTAGTAGAGTACAAAGACAGGCCATCAGTGGAGTACAAAGACAGGCCATTAGTGGAGTACAAAGACAGGCCATCAGTGGAGTACAAAGACAGGCCATCAGTGGAGTACAAAGACAGGCCATTAGTGGAGTACAAAGACAGGCCGGCCATCAGTGGAGTACAAAGACAGGCCATCAGTGGAGTACAAAGACAGGCCATCAGTGGAGTACAAAGACAGGCCATCAGTGGAGTACAAAGACAGGCCATCAGTGGAGTACAAAGACAGGCCGGCCATCAGTGGAGTACAAAGACAGGCCGGCCATCAGTGGAGTACAAAGACAGGCCATTGCCTTGCCTTGCCTTGCGCCCTTAACTCCTTATGGAGTCGTAGGGGCGCCGCCTTGATGCGCTGTACACCACTTTCCTCCATCTGTCCCGGTCATGAGCGAGTGCCTGGGTTTCATCAAAAGGTTTGCCTGTCCACTCTGCAATATTGTCCGCCCATTTTTTCTTCTGTCTGCCTCTCCTTCTGCTCCCCTCCACGGTCCCCTGAAGGATTATTTTCGATAGGCCACTGGATCTTGTTATGTGACCATACCATCTCAGCTTCCGTTTCTTCACTGTAGTGAGCAGATCTTCATAGACAGGCCATTAGTGGAGTACAAAGACAGGCCATCAGTGGAGTACAAAGACAGGCCATTAGTGGAGTACAAAGACAGGCCATCAGTGGAGTACAAAGACAGGCCATCAGTGGAGTACAAAGACAGGCCATCAGTGGAGTACAAAGACAGGCAGGCCATCAGTGGAGTACAAAGACAGGCCGGCCATCAGTGGAGTACAAAGAGAGGCCGGCCATCAGTGGAGTACAAAAACAGGCCATCAGTGAAGAACAAAGACAGGCCATCAGTGGAGTACAAAGACAGGCCATCAGTGGAGTACAAAGACAGGCCATCAGTGGAGTACAAAGACAGGCCATCAGTGGAGTACAAAGACAGGCCGGCCATCAGTGGAATACAAAGACAGGCCATCAGTGGAGTACAAAGACAGGCCGGCCATCAGTGGAGTACAAAGACAGGCCATCAGTGGAGTACAAAGACAGGCCGGCCATCAGTGGAGTACAAAGACAGGCCGGCCATCAGTGGAGTACAAAGACAGGCCATCAGTGGAGTACAAAGACAGGCCATTAGTGGAGTACAAAGACAGGCCATTAGTGGAGTACAAAGACAGGCCATCAGTGGAGTACAAAGACAGGCCATTAGTGGAGTACAAAGACAGGCCGGCCATCAGTGGAGTACAAAGACAGGCCATCAGTGGAGTACAAAGACAGGCCATTAGTGGAGTACAAAGACAGGCCATCAGTGGAGTACAAAGACAGGCCATCAGTGGAGTACAAAGACAGGACATCAGTGGAGTACAAAGACAGGCCGGCCATTAGTGGAGTACAAAGACAGGCCATCAGTGGAGTACAAAGACAGGCCGGCCATCAGTGGAGTACAAAGACAGGACATCAGTGGAGTACAAAGAGAGGCCGGCCATCAGTGGAGTACAAAGACAGGCCATCAGTGGAGTACAAAGACAGGCCGGCCATCAGTGGAGTACAAAGACAGGCCATCAGTGGAGTAGAAAGACAGGCCATCAGTGGAGTACAAAGACAGGCCACCAGTGGAGTACAAAGACAGGCCACCAGTGGAGTACAAAGACAGGCCATTAGTGGAGTACAAAGACAGGCCGGCCATCAGTGGAGTACAAAGACAGGCCATCAGTGGAGTACAAAGACAGGCCGGCCATCAGTGGAGTACAAAGACAGGCCATCAGTGGAGTACAAAGACAGGACATCAGTGGAGTACAAAGACAGGCCGGCCTGTGATCCCTATGACTGGCTTACACCTGGGACAGCACAGGGACAACCACCTGCAGAAAGGAGACTGCCCTACGGGTAACTGGGACCTCAGTTTACCTCCCCTGCCTGCGTTGGGAGGGGGGGGGGGGGGAGAGAGAGAGAGAGAGAGAGAGAGAGAGAGAGAGAGAGAGAGAGAGAGAGAGAGAGAATGTTGATTATTGCCCAGCTGACCTCCAAAGGTCATATCAGGGCTGTCACCGCGTTAAAGTCAACTCTCAAGTCATGTTATAAATGGAAAAAAAAATCCTAAATCTACATAACTGACTAAAACACACTCTCTAAAAACATTCTGGCAATTCCGTTGAAACCTTTCTCCCGTAAAATCCTAGATCCGATGAAAACATTTGATCTCTTTCAGAAATCCAAAGATCATATCGGGTGGGACATCTCTGAACAAGGTTTTCACACAGTCTGCTGTAAAGTGTTTGTGTCCTACATCACACAAGTTCCAACACTCTAAAAGAACATATTTCTTGGTGAGAGGTACATGCCATGGGACACACCACGGAGCTTCTTCACCTTTTAAAAGATAACATTGGATGTAAAAGGAGTGGCCTGCGTCAGGGTACCATTTTCGGAAAGTCAGACCACAAAGATCACGGTCTGGAATCAACGATGACCGATGAAGCACCTAGTACCACGGAGCAGCCTCGCTCTGACTCTGATACTGCCAGCTTGATTCCACGAAGACTGTGGTCAGGAACACGTGAAGAGGCCACCAGCCCACAGGACGCTAATCTCATCTTCTGCAAGTGATTTCTACCGCTTTGTGTAATGACAAAGACCCAGTGCGCCGTCAATTCCTTTCCGTGCCCTGGACCCACGTTGCTGGACCGAACTTATTTGATACTGTCCTCCCAAAGACCACCACTGTCACAGACTGACACACAGAGAGAAAATTGAAACAAAACAAACCATAGCAAAACCTCAGTCGTTCTCCGGCTCCGAGACTTCAACCACAGATCAATCATCTTTAAACTTTCTAGGACAGTGGGTTATTGGGTTATCTGCTGAGCAATCCACTTCCCTTGCGGACGTCTGTCTCAGGTTTGAACACTACGAAAGCGGTGTACTACTGTTTTTATATCTCCCCAGTCACGTTTCACCCAACCACAGCTCGCCCAAGCATATTTCTGAATGTCTGAAAAATCAAATCACATATATGTTACTTTTTTTTTGGGGGGGGGGGGGGGGGGGGGGGGGGGGCGGCGGAAGGGAGGGGGTATAATTCATGCTGTTCTTTTGCCAAGGATTACATGAGCACTATTAGCATTATTGTACGCTTTGTCTGCAAATGACTCCGGTTCTGTTTCAGAGAGAGAGAGAGAGAGAGAGAGAGAGAGAGAGAGAGGGAGAGAAGAGAGAGAGAGAGAGAGAGAGAGAGAGAGAGAGGAGGGTTAGGGGAGGGAAGGGGGGGGAGGTATATGAATCATGGAACAGAGACGAGGAAGCGAGAGGGCAGGGCAGGGGGAAGTAAGGTGCAGAGGAGGACTTCCATGGACGCCCCCTGGTTGTGGTGTGGGGAGGCCACCTTTCACTGTGTTCCCTGTCGTTTTCCTGACGAGTCTCCCGAGGTGCCGCCGGCGGCTGGCTGTTGTCTTGTGGTGCCCAGACTGCCGAGTGCGGCACTGGGTGCATCTCCTCCACTGTAAACAGTCCTCCTTCACCCTCCTTCACTCTCCACTTCTCATTTTGCCTCCTTGCCAAACAGGCTGTCGACTCCACCCTTGATGTCTTCGGCGTCTGTTTCTCGCTAAACTGCATTCCACGTTTCATTTCACCTTTTGAAGTACACCCCTTCCCACCCGTCCGAGCCGCCCCTTTCCATCGTTTCCGGTGGCGCAGTCTCTTAACCCCCCCCTCCCCCATCCACCCGCCCCTCTCCCCGCCCCCTGTCCGCACTCCCCCACCCTCATCATCTCCACCCACACTAACTATGGAAGGCTGACTTCCTTCAGGTGCCCATGATGATTGTTCTCCCTTGAGAAACGCCATTTGCTCTCTGATGTTTTATTATCATCACTATTATTATCACTGTTTAGTATTCAAATCAAGCTATCATTATCATTGTCATCTTCACCATCATCATTATTATTTTACCATCACCATTGTTACTATCATTGTTACTATCATTACCCGAACACGACCACATAGAGCTGTTTCAGAACTGTCCCCACTCATGTGAGAAGCCCCATCCAGCACTGACCACACAAACAAATGAACAAAAAACACACTTACTTCAAAGTCATGGCATAATCACTGATATCGTGGCGACAAAACTAGGCCATAGTATGACAACTGATAATTATGGCTGACAAAACTAGGCCAAAGCATAATAACTGAGAATTATGGCTGACAAAACTAGGCCATAGCATAATAACTGATACTTATGGTTGACAGAACTAGGCCATAGCATAATAGTTGATAATTATGGCTGACAGAGCTAGGCCATAGAATAATAATTGATAATTATGGCTGACAAAACTAGGCCATAGCATGATAACTGATAATTATGGCTGACAAAACTAGGCCAAAGCATAATAACTGAGAATTATGGCTGACAAAACTAGGCCATAGCATAATAACTGATAATTGTGGCTCACAAAACTAGGCCATAGCATAATAACTGATAATTATGGCTGACAAAACTAGGCCATAGCATAATAACTGATAATTATGGCTGACAAAACTAGGCCATAGCTAACTGATAATTAGGTGACAAACAGCCATACATATAACTATAATTGGCTGACAAAATAGCCATACTGATGCATTGGCTTGCCGTTGATTTCTCATCCGCATTTCACACACACACACACACACACACACACACACACACACACACACACACACACACACACACACACACACCTGCGTCCACTCTGGGCAGTGTGAACAGCACCTTTAAACTACTCACCGGACTGAAAAATAAAAAAGCTGGCATGCCATAAACTGCACTTGAGATAAATGTGTGCAGATTAAAACAAAACAAAACAAAACAAAACGAAATAAAGAAAAATGACATGAATCTTACAGGCAGAAAAACGAAGAGCGACAGCAGCCTAGAGAGAGAGAGAGAGAGAGAGAGAGAGAGAGAGAGAGAGAGAGAGAGAGAGAGAGAAGAGACAGAGACAGACAGACAGACAGACAACACACACACACAGAGACTGAGACAGAGAGAGAGAAAGAGGGAGAGAGAGAGAACACACACACACACACACACACACACACACACACACACACACACACACACACACACACCACACCCACACCCACAAGAGCAAAGTCAAAGAGAGTGAGTTTGGATCGCGTGTGCTTTACCATAGTGAGAAAATTGGTTTCTTTCTTTTGATCGTTTATCTGATGTCTTAGAAGCGCCATAACAGGCGAAATAATGTTTTCACGTCAAATTTATTCTCTTCACGTCTTTATGATATTTGATGACCGTTTCTGACAGTAAAAAATCACCGGTTTTTACGTGAAAATAGATCCCCCCTCCCTTTCACGTGAAATCATTATACTTGTTGTCTGCTTGATGATGGTTTAGTTTTGATAAAAGCACCGAAACTGTAATTATGAACTTTTGTTTCTGACAAGCTTCCATATCAATCCTTTTTTTGTTTGTCTGGCGAGAGGAAGTCGGAGAGAACACATCGCCGACGGAGAGAGGCACTCAGACCCGGAAGCTGAACCGTCATAATCCCCATTCTGACTGTGATTATCGTCCTGTTTATACTTGAAGTTGTTGTTGTTGTTGCTGCTGCAGTCGTAACATCTCTTGGCTGGACCGACGCCAGCGACTGCCTAACAAAATCATATCGTTCGCGGTGTTAATGAAAAGAAAAATGAAACGGTTTCCCAGTTTGTGTGCCAAAGCAAGTGTTTGGCAGGAGAAATATCCTCTCACCCACCAGTCTCCTCCCTTTACCCACACCCCGCCCCTCCCCCCGCCCCCGTCCTTTTCCTTCCGTACACCCCCCCCCCCCTCTTCCCCCAATTCAATGCTCGAAACCTGAAGTCGTGTCGGCAGCGAAGGCTATGGAAAGTGGCCAGCAGCCTGGTATGGTCGTCTTCCCAGGACTTTTATAGCGGTGCGGAATGGAAGAGAAAGACGAGAGAGCTGAAAGGAGAGCGGAGCAGAATGCAGAACAGTGGAAGCAGCTGACAAATCACAGTTTTTTTTTATTTTTTAAAATTTTTTATTATTTTTTTTTTTATGCACCGTACAGTTTGGCAGCACCCGACAGGAATGATTGCCAAACTGTCTGTGGACTGACTCAATAGCCACACGTGAGCGTGCGCGTCATCTTACACATACAGGCGCACATACACAAACACGCGCGCGCGCGCACACACACGCACACTCACGCACGCGCGCATGTGCTCTCACACGCACACACACACACACATACGGACGAACGCAATCCTGCACGCACACACACACACAAACACGCACGCACGCACACACACGCACGCACGCACGCGCACATACTCACAAGCACACACACACACGCGCGCGCGCGAGCACACTTACGTTGAGTCACTGTGTTTGTCTTTCTTTATATCTTGGTCTGTGATGAAGTCAACAGCCATCGCAGTCATCTTTCAGTTGGTCTCTGATGAAGTCAATAGCCATCGCAGTCATCTTTCAGTTGGTCTCTGATGAAGTCAATAGCCATCGCAGTCATCTTTCAGTTGGTCTCTGATGAAGTCAATAGCCATTGCAGTCATCTTTCAGTTGGTCTCTGATGAAGTCAATAGCCATCGCAGTCATCTTTCAGTTGCTACTGCACATGCTCTAATGGAAAACCCTATATCAATCACCCCCAACTCTAAAAAAAAAAGAAAAAAAAAAGGTGAACTTAAAATTATGTCTGTCTGTCTTTCCAGACATTTGGAGAATAGAATATGCACCAGAAACACCGTGAATATCCAAGTCTATCTCTACTTACACCTAGCATCAAACAAAAACGGAACAGCCAGAAACCTGTCTATAACAACATGAAGCGTTCGAGTTACGATTTGAGAAAAACAACAACACCTGTTGGTATGCGCAGTTGGATCGATCGTACGGCGTGACGTGATTGCTCCTTCATGCTTCATGAAGGGCGATGGCCTCTTCGTGAATAAAGTATCCCATTATCTCTCTCTTCTTTATCATATGGAGCCTTTTATGAATCTAGCGTTTAAAAACTGCAATAGATCTTCACTGGCACGATTCACAATAGGCACAGCAGACATTAAAGTTGATTCTACAGGATATACTACCCCGTCAGACGCCGCGAGCGATTGTACATTTTGTCATGGAATTGTGGAGAATGAAATCCGT
>CM065734.1:65500288-65510288 GCA_033310375.1 Conus canariensis
CAAAGTTTACTTTACAAAAAAGAAAGTGCGAATGACCTCGTCAAATGGACTGAACTAAATCACATGTCCTTCACCCTCAAAAAACTAAATCCAGCTTATACAACTAGGCAAAAAAGACAAAATCTCACTCTTAAGTTTCCTCCTGTACATCTTAAAAATGAACCCGTTGAACAGGTTACATGCCTCAAAGTGCTAGGAATAACAATTGATAACAATATGAGTTGGCAAGCTCACATAACCTCACTATGCAAAAAAGTTTCACAGAAAGTTTATCAACTCTCCAAAATCAAACGCTTCCTCGACCTGCATTCACGCAAGCTCTTTTTCCAGTCTCATATTCAATCATACATAGACTATGGATCTACACTATGGGACTGTGCTAGCGCTAACACTCTCAAACCATTGTTAAGCCTACACAAGCGAGCACTCAAATTAATCCTCCTAAAAAGCAGTAGTCTTCTGGACTCGGACTATAAAAAGATTCAAGTTCTCCCATTTAGTCTGAGATTACAATACAACAAAGGGATCATAATGCACAAGATTATGTCTGGGAAGGCACCCTCAACATTAGTTCACAGATTCTCAATAAATTCCTCAAGGACTCTACCCAAACTTCATGTCCCTGTTCCTAGAACAAATCCAGTTTAACATATTCAGGTTCCTGTCAATGGAACTCGCTCCCTGAATCAACCAAACAACGCCAATGCATATCAACCTTCAAACACCATTATTTCAACCATCTTATGTGCCAGTACTTACATACTCCGCCATAAATCCACCACCAATCACCACCACCCTCTTTGCCTTATATATATACCTGACTATTTAGAAAGTGTTTTGTACTTGAAATGCACATGTATGTTATTTTGTTTAGTAAGTATGTCTTATATGAGTACATGTATGTGTGTGTGTGTGTGTGTGTGTGTGTGTGTGTGTGTGTGTGTGTGTGTGTGTGTGTGTGTGTGTGTGTGTGTGTGTGTGATTTCCTATTACCTCCTGCCCTCTTGTCATTCTGTCGATATGCTTGCATTCTTATGTGACTCTCTCTCTCTCTCTCTCTCTCTCTCTCTCTCTCTCTCTCTCTCTCTCTCTCTCTCTCTCTCTCACGGTTCTGCTGGAATGACTTGATTTATTATCCATATGACATCCCCTCCTACCCGTAGCGACTGGGCTATCATTATGCATTTCCCACCTCCATTTGTGCTTTATTTCTATCGCCCCCCCCCTCCCTCCCCGGTGCTTCAAAATCGATTGTCTTGTATCTCTTTGGAATTTTTTGATTGTCAGATTGTTCTAAACATGCTCTCTTATCGCACCCACTCTCGCCTCTTTCTCCCCCACCCTCTCTCCTCTCTCTGCAGACTTACCCTGCACTCCTTCGCTCCTGCGTCTCTCTCTCTTCTCTCTCTCTCTCTCTCTCTCTCTCTCTCTCTCTCTCTCTCTCTTTTTTTTTTAAAATTTTAATCCCGTATTGTATTGTAGTTCTAGTCACTTTTGCATGCTTCCTTTGTTACCTTTTATTTTATATTGTTGACCCTACTCAGGGCGAGGACTGGATGTAAAAAAGCACATCAGTGCTTATCTATTATCCTCGTAAATAAAGAATTTTGTCTTGTCTTTGTCTTGTCTTCCTCTCTCTCTCTCTCTCTCTCTCCTCTCTCTCTCTCTCTCTCTCTCTCTCTCTTCGGACACTGCAGACCTCTCGCAAAAGAAATAGGGCACCCCCCACCCCCCTCACCTTTCTAGACGAAGTAATGCGCCCCTGCATGTCATGTTTACAACCAGGACGATCAATGAAGCCATAAATAGGGCTCAAATAATATTTCGTAAATAAAAACACGCATGAACTGGGGGAAAAAATAAAGTCAACAAAAATCATGTCGATTATTCAAACTTAAACTGAAAACAAACATAAAAATTCAAATCATCAATCAAAAGGGATAAAAAAAAAGCAAAGAAACAAACAAACAAAAACAACAACAACAACAACAAAAACAAAGAAAGAAACGACTTTCTAGAAACTGGAAAGACAAGATGGCATTACGTGGAAGTTCAGAGGACGAGATCAACACTCCGTAATATGGTCACAGAGGGAATGGCGTTCGGGGTTCCAAGAAGACGATTCTGAGTTGTGGCAAATCAACTTTACTGGAGTCTATTTACATTATACAGGCTGGATTTTTAAACGGTTTACAAAATCTCTCTCTCTCTCCTCCTCTCTCTCTCTCTCTCTCTCTCTCTCTGCGCGCGCGTGAGCCGGAGAGTCCGTTGGAGTGATAATCTAAGTGAGCCATCTGTTTCGGGCCCATTTTGAATGTTCGAATGTGGATTTGATATTATTCGTGTCTACAGCGGAGTTTGAAAAACTTTCATAAACACAAAACTTTCACCGCTAAGAAACACACACACACACACACACACACACACACACACACACACACACACACACACACACACACACACACAAGCATAACCAAAAACAAAAAAATAAACAAAGGAAAACAAACCCAACCAAACAAAATTGATCAACCGACCAGAAAAAGAAAAACAAAGAAACATAAAAAAAAGAATAACCAAACCAAGCCAAAATAATCAACTGACAAAAAAAAAAAAAAAAAAAAAAAAAAAGCAACCACCACCACCACCAAACCGACACATCAAACAAACCGGCCCGTTTTCTACGCCATACACACTAACTTCAAAGGACGATGACTGTATGAGCCAGTTCCGGAGAAGTACATTTATGATGTTACTCAGTGTGATCTGCACACCCCCCCCCCCCCCCCCCCCCCAGTTTTCATGTCTATGGCACTGCGCAGCATCGCTGGACAGATGGAACTGAGTGATGTTTGGACTGCTCTGCCCGGAGAGGGGGCGTCGCCTGAGTACAACGCCACCGATTCTAAACAAATTGTTTCTTCTGCTTGCGTGTATGTTTATTTATCAAAGAGAAATTTCCTACAGAATGGTGACAGAGACTTGTCCATTTTGAGATGACAAAGGCATTCTGAGCTCTGAGAACCACTCCCGGCTTATTGCAGTAGGTCCACTTTATACTTCTCCCTTGACCTGTTTTGTTGTTGTTGTTGTTGTGTGTGTGTTTGGGGAGGGGGAGGTATGTTAAAGATTTTTGTAACCCGCCCAAAAAACAAAACAAAAGAAAACAAAAAAACAACAAACGACCAAAAAAGAAGGGGAAGACAAAGCTTGTCTTTCCATTGCAAATACAGTTACCATTTCTCAGTCCATGGCTCAAGCACCTATGTCCAAGAGTCAAACATGAGATTTGAAGCGAAGCGCAGGCCAGGAGAACGATTGGGTTGAAGACTGAATTTCAGGTCAGGAGAACGCTTGGTGAGACCGAATTTAGTCAGGAGAACGATTGGTTGAGACTGATTCAGGCCAGGAGAACGATTGGGTTGAAGACTGAATTTCAGGCCAGGAGAACAATTGGGTTGAAGACTGAATTTCAGGCCAGGAGAACGATTGGGTTGAAGACTGAATTTCAGGCCAGGAGAATGATTGGGTTGAAGACTGAATTTCAGGCGACCGCTTCACAGCCATGTTCTTGCATTTCTCTCTCTCCTGATTGAACCGTTAATCTGACTGACGTTGAACCGTTAATCTGACTGATGTTGAACCGTTAATCTGACTGATGTTGAACCGTTAATCTGACTGATGAGGCAACATTGTTTTGGGCGTACCCACCAACGATATCTGTCCGATGAAGACGGCGAGTCACTGAGTGCCAATTTTAACACAGATTATACATTCCCTCCCACATTTCGGACCAGTGGCTTAGACTTGATCGTATGTTAATGAAGTGTGATTTTTGTGGGGAAAAACAGGTGCTTGATATGAAGGTCATTGTAAGAAGGTGTGAAGTCCTACACGTGCTGTGTGTTGGTGTCGCTAACAGGAACCACCGTCACTAATGGGTACTGCACGTTTAAACTGAACCCATTACGCAAGTTAACTGCACAAACCTGAAGACAAAATATTTAGCAGTCAATTCAGGACTGGTTGGCACGTCTTCTTCTTCCTCTTTTCTATTATCGAAGTTGTTGTAAACGCGACAAAACAATCAAATGAACAGAACTTTATGAACTGAGTTGTGTCGGGAGACCATGTGATTTCGGTTTTTCCGTTTCCCCCTTGTTTCCCTTTTGTGACAGAACGCGTTATAGCGATACCACAGATGGTGCATATCATAACGTTTCCTCACTTTGGAAATGGTAAGTTAGAGAGGCGGTGAGTAAAGTATGATCACTAGTATTTCCTCTTCCCCTCTCCCCCCCATCTCCCTCCCCCCAACCTCCACCCCCAGCTTCCGGTGTTGCTACCTGTCAGAGAGGGAACCGTGGCAGTGGGAGGAAGCTGGGTGGGGAAGGGGATGGAATGGGGATGGGGAAGGGGGTGGGGCGGGGAAAGGGGTGTGTGCTTCATCACACTGGTGTGCACGATACATCAAAACTTTACCTCTGAACTCCGCGTTGACACAGGCACGGCGGTGCAGCGAAAAAAAACGTGGAACTAAAGAAAAACATAGCATCACTCAGAACTCCTACCATTGCTTCTTCTTCTTCTTCTTTAACCCTTTTTTCCCTTTCATGCCGTATGAAATTTAAATTTCCACGTGTTACAGTCTGTGTCAGTCAGTTTATTTATTTCAATTTCTGTTTTTAGCTCAGTGGTCAGAGCACCGAGTTCAGTGGTGGCACTCCGACACTGTGAGCTCGCACCCCCCAGCCGGCACACGACACAAAGACTGGCATCAACGCTGCCCATCTCCAGGCATAGCAGGATGCGCCAGGAGCGGGCTGTGGGACTGTCTCTGGAGGGGGTCCAGGTGGCACAATGACGACATGGGCGGCGCAGCCAAAGCTTCTCGCCCTTTGAGCAGCGGCGAACTTGTCTGGCCGGGGGACGGCTCTTTGGCGGTGTGGGTCGTCTTGGTGATGGAGCACTGCATCTCCGTGACTACATCCAGGCCGAACTGCACAGAGTCTTTTTTTTTTGGGGGGGGGGGGGGGGGGATGACTTTGTGGATGTGTTCTGCACCTTTCCGGCTTTGGGAGGATGGGCAGAGAGCCACCCGTGCGCAGGGGGCGAGATCAGTGAGTGGGGAGGTAGCAGCGCTGTGTCCACAGTCATGCTGCTCAGGGGGCTGGGCCCCGGGGTCAGCCTCACGCAGGATAAGACTGCCGCCACTGGAACCTGAAGACAGGCCGCCCTGTGGCCCTGAACACAGCCTGCATGGGACACCAAGGACTGAAGACAGGCCGCCCTGAACACAGCCTGCATGGGACAGCAAGGACTGAAGACAGGCCGCCCTGTGGCCCTGAACACAGCCTGCATGGGACACCAAGGACTGAAGACTGAAGACAGGCCGCCCTGTGGCCCTGAACACAGCCTGCATGGGACACCAAGGACTGAAGACAGGTCGCCCTGAACACAGCCTGCATGGGACACCAAGGACTGAAGACAGGCCGCCCTGTGGCCCTGAACACAGCCTGCATGGGACACCAAGGACTGAAGACAGGCCGCCCTGAACACAGCCTGCATAGGACAGCAAGGACTGAAGACAGGCCGCCCTGTGGCCCTGAACACAGCCTGCATGGGACACCAGGGACTGAAGACAGGCCGCCCTGAACACAGCCTGCATGGGACAGCAAGGACTGAAGACAGGCCGCCCTGTGGCCCTGAACACAGCCTGCATGGGACAGCAAGGACTGAAGACAGGCCGCCCTGAACACAGCCTGGATAGGACACCAAGGACTGAAGACTGTAGACAGGCCGCCCTGTGGCTCTGAACACAGCCTGCATGGGACAGAAAGGCGCCAAAAAGTAACATAGGAACCAACAACCAAGTACTATGCATCCGCAACATATGAAGTGTCCTTAAGATCCGATAGGACGTTAATCTCACCAACCATCTGCACATCTTTTATTAACGTGGCTCTCGGAGAGGCGTGTAAAGGCTTTGTCACCTCGGAGTCCGGAAACATTATTTCTCGCCAAATAGCGTATAGCATGGCCTTCTTGTATCAGTTGCCTGTGTAATCGATGTCCGCGCACGCGCGCGCGCGTTTGTGTGGCATGGTGTGGTGTGGTGTGGTGCGGTGTGTGTGTGTGCGTGTGCGTGTGCGTGTGCGTGTGTGTGTGTGTGTGTGTGTGTGTGTGGTGAGAGAGAGAGAGAGAGAGAGAGAGAGAGAGAGACAGCATACACATGTGTGTCAGTGGTTGTATTTTAGTTTAAGGTCTATCTACATATGTGATTTTAGACGAAATGAGAGAGACAAGATACGAATCAGTTTAACAGTTCGTGTCCCACATAATCATGTTGGATCCGAACGGATAACTCCAGGAAAATGACTGTACAGCAGTGCAGTGTGTCCTCTGGTGACTGTACAGCAGTGCAGTGTGTCCTCTGGTGACTGTACAGCAGTGCAGTGTGTCCTCTGGTGACTGTACAGCAGTGCAGTGTGTCCTCTGATGACTGTACAGCAGTGCAGTGTCTCCTCTGGTGGGTTGCCTCACAACGACTTGACACTGTCTGCTCCCTAGGGGCTGGCGGTGCCGGGGTTGTAAAAAGCAGAATGATTGACACTGTCTGCTCCCTCGGGGTTGTCGGTGTCGGGGTTGTAAAAAGCAGAATGATTGACACTGTCTGCTCCCTAGGGGCTGGCGGTGCCGGGGTTGTAAAAAGCAGAATGATTGACACTGTCTGCTCCCTCGGGGCTGGCGGTGCCGGGGTTGCAAAAAGCAGAATGATTGACACTGTCTGCTCCCTCGGGGCTGGCGGTGCCGGGGTTGTAAAAAGCAGAATGATTGACACTGTCTGCTCCCTCGGGGCTGGCGGTGCCGGGGTTGTAAAAAGCAGAATGATTGACACTGTCTGCTCCCTAGGGGCTGGCGGTGCCGGGGTTGTAAAAAGCAGAATGACTGACACTGTCTGCTCCCTCGGGGCTGGCGGTGCCGGGGTTGTAAAAAGCAGAATGATTGACACTGTCTGCTCCCTCGGGGCTGGCGGTGCCGGGGTTGTAAAAAGCAGAATGATTGACACTGTCTGCTCCCTAGGGGCTGGCGGTGCCGGGGTTGTAAAAAGCAGAATGATTGACACTGTCTGCTCCCTAGGGGCTGGCGGTGCCGGGGTTGTAAAAAGATAGACCAGAGTGTGGCTGTGGACGCGGAGCCGGAATAAGCGGTTGGGGGGGGGGGGGGGGGGGGGGGGGTAACGCATTAAGGTGGCAAGAAGATGAAATAGATAACAAGAATCGAACCCAGCGCAGTGAAAGCTGTGATTATGATTGGAATCCTGCTGTTTTCAATCAGCACAACGCCACGGGCTGGCTCTCACGTGGATGAGATCATAGCCCACACACCTGTGAACAACGTAAGAAGACGCCGCCAGGAAAATGGAGAGCAGCTCTCAGGTTGTGTGTGGCACAGTTATGTTCCGACATCAAAGCATGCCGTTCTCTCTGCCGGTTTGATTGTTTGTTTTTAACGGTCGGTTTGTACGGTGGATTTTTGATCGTGAAATCTGGATGTCGACTCACAGGGTGAGTGCTCATAGAAACTTAAATTAAAAAAACAAAACAACATTACTTGGAAGTGGGTTTTTTCCCCATGCTTTTTCTTTGTGTTGTTGTTGTTGTTGTTAATACCGGCCTACTGCAAGATTATGACTGAAACTTGTCGAGTTTGGAACGCGTTCACATGAAGGGGAACACAACATTGTGGGCCGTTACACCCATCTTGGTCTCTAGACTCCGGGAATAAAGCCTGCACCAACAGAGCACAACGCTGTCCTCACTGCACTCCGGGAATAAAGCCTGCACCAACAGAGCACAACGCTGTCCTCACTGCACTCTGGGAATAAAGCTTGCACCAACACAGCACAACACTGTCCTCACTGCACTCCGGGAATAAAGCCTGCAACAACAGAGCACAACGCTGTCCTCACTGCACTCCGGGAATAAAGCCTGCAACAACAGAACACAACGCTGTCCTCACTGCACTCCGGGAATAAAGCCTGCAACAACAGAGCACAACGGTCTCCTCAACCAACTGCAGCAGCACGATAGTGAGGGCGTTGAGCATAAAGCGGGGCGGTGTTTGGCGTGATGACGTCATGGATGACTTCTGCCCTGCCTCTGAGTGCAGTGAGGACAGCGTTGTGTTCTGTTGGTGCAGGCTTTATTCCCAGAGTGCAGTGAGGACAGCGTTGTGCTCTGTTGGTGCAGGCTTTATTCCCGGAGTGCAGTGAGGACAGCGTTGTGTTCTGTTGGTGCAGGCTTTATTCCTGGAGTGCAGTGAGGACAGCGTTGTGTTCTGTTGGTGCAGGCTTTATTCCCGGAGTGCAGTGAGGACAGCGTTGTGCTCTGTTGGTGCAGGCTTTATTCCCGGAGTGCAGTGAGGACAGCGTTGTGCTCTGTTGGTGCAGGCTTTATTCCCGGAGTGCAGTGAGGACAGCGTTGTGTTCTGTTGGTGCAGGCTTTATTCCCAGAGTGCAGTGAGGACAGCGTTGTGCTGTGTTGGTGCAGGCTTTATTCCCGGAGTGCAGTGAGGACAGCGTTGTGCTGTGTTGTTGCAGGCTTTATTCCCGGAGTGCAGTGAGGACAGCGTTGTGCTCTGTTGGTGCAGGCTTTATTCCCGGAGTGCAGTGAGGACAGCGTTGTGCTGTGTTGGTGCAGGCTTTATTCCCGGAGTGCAGTGAGGACAGCATTGTGTTCTGTTGTTGCAGGCTTTATTCCCGGAGTGCAGTGAGGACAGCGTTGTGCTCTGTTGGTGCAGGCTTTATTCCCGGAGTACAGTGAGGACAGCGTTGTGCTCTGTTGGTGCAGGCTTTATTCCCGGAGTGCAGTGAGGACAGCGTTGTGCTGTGTTGTTGCAGGCTTTATTCCCGGAGTGCAGTGAGGACAGCGTTGTGTTCTGTTGGTGCAGGCTTTATTCCTGCAGTGCAGTGAGGACAGCGTTGTGTTTTCTTGGTGCAGACTTTATTCCCGGAGTGCAGTGAGGACAGCGTTGTGCTGTGTTGGTGCAGGCTTTATTCCCGGAGTGCAGTGAGGACAGCGTTGTGCTGTGTTGGTGCAGGCTTTATTCCCGGAGTGCAGTGAGGACAGCGTTGTGCTCTGTTGTCGCAGCCTTTATTCCCGGAGTGCAGTGAGGACAGCGTTGTGTTCTGTTGGTGCAGGCTTTATTCCCAGAGTGCAGTGAGGACAGCGTTGTGCTCTGTTGGTGCAGGCTTTATTCCTGGAGTCCAGTGAGGACAGCGTTGTGTTCTGTTGGTGCAGGCTTTATTCCCGGAGTGCAGTGAGGACAGCGTTGTGCTCTGTTGGTGCAGGCTTTGATTCCTGGAGTTTTCCAGTGAGGACAGCGTTGTGTTCTGTTGGTGCAGGCTTTATTCCCGGAGTGCAGTGAGGACAGCGTTGTGCTCTGTTGGTGCAGGCTTTATTCCCGGAGTGCAAATGAAGAGACCGTTGTGCTCTATTGGTGCAGGCTTTATTCCCGGAGTGCAGTGTGGAGAGCGTTGTGTTCTGTTGGTGCAGGCTTTATTCCCGGAGTGCAGTGAGGACAGCGTTGTGTTCTGTTGGTGCAGGCTTTATTCCGGGAGTGCAGTGAGGACAGTGTTGTGCTCTGTTGGTGCAGGCTTTATTCCTGGAGTGCAGTGAGGACACCGTTGTGCTCTGTTGGTGCAGGCTTTATTCCCGGAGTGCAGTGAGGACAGCGTTGTGTTCTGTTGGTGCAGGCTTTATTCCCGGAGTGCAGCGAGGACAGCGTTGTGTTCTGTTGGTGCAGGCTTTATTCCTGGAGTGCAGAGAGGAGAGCATTGTGCTCTGTTGTTGCAGGCTTTATTCCCGGAGTGCAGTGAGGACAGCGCTGTGTTCTGTTGGTGCAGGCTTTATTCCCGGAGTACAGTGAGGACAGCGTTGTGTTCTGTTGGTGCAGGCTTTATTCCCGGAGTGCAGTGAGGACAGCGTTGTGTTCTGTTGGT
>CM065734.1:65515288-65525288 GCA_033310375.1 Conus canariensis
ATTGCTGTTGTTGTTGTTGTTGTTGTTATAAGTGTTGTTATCATTGTTGTTGTTGCTGCTGCTGCTGTTGTTATTCGTGTTATCTTTGTTGTTATTGTTGTTGCTGCTGTTGTTATTAGTGTTGTTACCATCTTTGTTGTTGTTGTTGTTGCTGCTGCTGCTGTTGTTATGTATTGTTATCATTGTTGTTGTTATTGTTGTTGTTGCTGCTGCTGTTGTTATTAGTGTTGTTATCTTTGTTGTTATTGTTCTTGCTGCTGCTGTTGTTGTTATGTGTTGTTATCATTGTTGTTGTTATTGTTGTTGTTGCTGTTGTTGTTATTAGTGTTGTTATCTTTGTTGTTATTGTTGTTGCTGCTGCTGTTGTTGTTATTAGTGTTGTTATCTTTGTTGTTGTTGTTGCTGCTGCTGTTATTAGTGTTGTTATCTTTGTTGTTGTTGTTGTTGCTGCTGCTGTTGTTGTTATTAGTGTTGTTATCATTGTTGTCGTTGTTGTTGTTGTTGCTGTTGTTGTTATTAGTGTTGTTATCATCATTGTTGTTGTTGTTGCTGTTGTTGTTGTTATTAGTGTTGTTATCATCATTGTTGTTGTTGTCGTTGCTGTTGTTGTTATTAGTATCGTTATCATTATTGTTGTTGTTATCGTCCAGCCGACCACAGGCAATAAAAGTTCTCTACAGACAAACAATCAAACCACCAGCAACGACAAATGATTATTTTCATATTATATATAAAAACAACGGCACAACAATAACGACATGTTAGCCAGTCCTATAATAAGAAAGACCGATGTACATTTACTAGACCGTGCTGACAGAGCCGTGCATCATTTCCCCTTTGTTTATCATCCCAAGATCAAACGAACACATCAAAAAGAGAAAAAAATAAACAACATAACGATGCCACAGCGATACCGAAAAAAGGCCACACGGGCAGGCAACGTTCATATGTACTAGCCACATGCCAAACTACAAAGATAAAAGCTGAAATGTTACGAACTCAACCAGAGACAGATCTCTTACGTTTGAAAAAAAGACATGAATGGGCGACTGAGGCAGAAAAAACATTTGACGACAGCAAAGAGAAAAGAAAAACACTGAGGAAAAAAAAAACGCGGAGTCAAAGAGCGTGACAGAGAGAAGCTGAAGGTACCAGCAGACTTTGCCCGGAATGTTTGGAGAGTTTAGACTGAAAGGTTCCCCGGGTCTCCACAGAGGCGGTCACAAAGTTTCAGCAACACTTTCAAACGCGCTTCCATCAAGTGGATGAGACACAGCTGTGTGGGTCCGGTCCTCCCATTGCTACACCCAGACACAGCTGTGTGGGTCTGGTCCTCCCATTGCTACACCCAGTCCGGTCCTCCCATTGCTACACTCAGTCTGGTCCTCCCATTGCTACACCCAGTCACAGCTGTGTGGGTCTGGTCCTCCCATTGCTACACCCAGTCACAGCTGTGTGGGTCTGGTCCTCCCATTGCTACACCCAGTCACAGCTGTGTGGGTCTGGTCCTCCCATTGCTACACCCAGTCACAGCTGTGTGGGTCTGGTCCTCCCATTGCTACACCCAGTCACAGCTGTGTGGGTCCTGGTCCTCCCATTGCTACACCCCATTGTACACAGTCAGTGTGTGGGTCTGGTCCTCCCATTGCTACACCTCAGTTGGTCCTCCCATTGCTACACACCAGTCACAGCTGTGTGGGTCTGGTCCTCCCATTGCTACACCCCAGTCACAGCTGTGTGGGTGTCTCTGCGTCCTCTCCCATTGCTACACCCAGTCACAGCTGTGTGGTCTGGTCCTCCCATTGCTACACCCAGTCACAGCTGTGTGGGTCTGGTCCTCCCATTGCTACACCCAGTCACAGCTGTGTGGGTCGGTCCTCCCATTGCTACACCCAGTCACAGCTGTGTGGGTCTGGTCCTCCCATTGCTACACCCAGTCACAGCTGTGTGGGTCTGGTCCTCCCATTGCTACACAGTCACAGCTGTGTGGGTCGGCCTCCCATTGCTACACCCAGTCACAGCTGTGTGGGTCCGGTCCTCCCATTGCTACACGTCAGTTGGGTCTCCCATTGCTACACCCAGTCACAGCTGTGTGGGTCTGGTCCTCCCATTGCTACACCCAGTCACAGCTGTGTGGGTCTGGTCCTCCCATTGCTACACCAGTCACAGCTGTTGGGTCTGGTCCTCCCATTGCTACACCCAGTCACAGCTGTGTGGGTCTGGTCCTCCCATTGCTACACCAGTCACAGCTGTGTGGGTCGGTCCTCCCATTGCTACACCCAGTCACAGCTGTGTGGGTCTGGTCCTCCCATTGCTACACCCAGTCACAGCTGTGTGGGTCTGGTCCTCCCATTGCTACCACCCAGTCACAGCTGTGTGGGTCTGGTCCTCCCATTGCTACACCAGTCACAGCTGTGTGGGTCTGTCCTCCCATTGCTACACCCAGTCACAGCTGTGTGGGTCGTCCCTTGCTACAGTCTGGTCCTCCATTGCTACACCCAGTCACAGCTGTGTGGGTCTCCATTGCTACACCAGTCTGGTCCTCCATTGCTACACCCAGTCACAGCTGTGTGGGTCTGGTCCTCCCATTGCTACACATCCAGTTGGTCTCCTCCCATTGCTACACCCAGTCACAGCTGTGTGGGTCTGGTCCTCCCATTGCTACACCCAGTCACAGCTGTGTGGGTCTGGTCCTCCCATTGCTACACCCAGTCACAGCTGTGTGGGTCTGGTCCTCCCATTGCTACACCCGTCCACAGCGTGTGTGGGTCTGGTCCTCCCATTGCTACACCCAGTCCAGTGGGTCTGGTCCTCCCATTGCTACACCCAGTCACAGCTGTGTGGGTCTGGCCCTCCCATTGCTACACCCAGTCACAGCTGTGTGGGTCTGGTCCTCCCATTGCTACACCCAGTCACAGCTGTGTGGGTCTGGTCCTCCCATTGCTACACCCAGTCACAGCTGTGTGGGTCTGGTCCTCCCATTGCTACACCTCAGTTGGTCCCTCCCATTGCTACACCCAGTCACAGCTGTGTGGGTCTGGTCCTCCCATTG
Organism: Conus canariensis; assembly: GCA_033310375.1. NCBI lineage: Eukaryota > Metazoa > Mollusca > Gastropoda > Neogastropoda > Conidae > Conus > Conus canariensis. The sequence continues at coordinate 65,518,341 of CM065734.1, forward strand.
CTACACCCAGTCACAGCTGTGTGGGTCTGGTCCTCCCATTGCTACACTCACTGTCCCCATTGCTAACCAGTCACAGCTGTGTGGGTCTGGTCCTCCCATTGCTACACCCAGTCACAGCTGTGTGGGTCTGGTCCTCCCATTGCTACACCCAGTCACATGTCGCTCCTCACCCACGCTTGGTCGTCCATTGACACACACAGCTGGGGTGTCTCCATGCTAACGTCTGTCTCATGACCATCGCTGTGTGGTGTCTCCTGCCACCAGAAGTGTGGGTCGCTCCAGTCCCTGTCCCCTTGCAGCAGTGGTGTCCTGTACCTGGTCCCCTGCACACCGTCACGCTGGGGGTCGCTTGTCCTTCACTACAGTGTCCCCCTCTCCCTCGCCTCAACCAGTCCGCTGGGGTCGTCTCCATGTCACATTCCCCACACTGTCCATTGCACACCGTCCAGCTGTGGTGTCTCCTGCTAACCGTCTGGTCACACACAGTACACGGTGGTGCCTTCTACACAGTTGTCCCATTAACAGCAGCTGTGTGGTGTCTCCATTGCACAGTGGGGTTCTCATGCCACGTCTGTCTCCTGACCATCAGCGTGGTGTCTCCATTGCTACCGCCCTTGGGTTGGCTCCATTGCTACACCGTCTGTCCATGCTACACCTCACATGTGGTCGGTTCTTCTACCACCGTTCCCATACACCAGTCACTTGTCGTCCATGACCCATCACGCGGTGGTCGGTCCTCCATACACTCACTGGTGGCTCCTGCCACTCGTGGCTCCATGTACCTCACATGTGGGTCGGTCTCATGTCCATCAAGTGTTGGCTGCTCATTGCTACCGTTGTCCCCATGCCAGTTGTTCCATGTCACTCGCTCCATGTAACATCACATTGTGGTGTCCTCCATGACACCACATTGGTCCCCATTGCTCCACCGTGGTGTCTCATCTACGTGTCCATGACCCCGTCACGCGTGTGTGCTCTTACACCGTTGTCTCCTGTACCAGTCACCGTGGGTCGTCCTCTTGCCACACACAGCGTGTGGTGGTCCCTGACAGTCCAGTTGGGTCGCCCCTGCCACCATTGCTCCTTACCAGTCAGTGGTGGGTCTGGTCTCCCATTGCTACACCCAGTCAGCTGTGTGGTCTGGTCCCCCATTGCTACCCCATCACGCTGTGGGTCTGGTCTCCCATTGCTACACCCAGTACAGCGTGTGGGTCGTCCTCCCATTGCTACCCAGTCGGTCCTCCCATTGCTACACCCAGTACGCTGTGTGGTCGTCCTCCATTGCTACACCAGTCACAGTTGTGGGTCGGTCCTCCCATGCTACACCAGTCAAGCGTGTGGGTCGGTCCTCCCATTGCTCACCCAGTCACAGCTGTGTGGTCTGTCCTCCCATTGCTACACCAGTCACGCTGTTGGTCTGGTCCTCCCATTGCTACACCGTCACAGTGTGTGGGTCTGGTCCTCCCATTGCTACACCCATCACAGCTGTGTGGTCGGTCCTCCCATTGCTACACCGTCACAGCTGTGTGGTCGGCCTCCTTGCTACACTCAGTCTGGTCTCCATGCTACACCAGTCACAGCTGTGGGGTCTGGCCTCCATTGCTACAATCCCTGCGGTCCTCCATGCTACACCAGTCACAGCTTGTGGGTCTGGTCCTCCCATTGCTCACCCAGTCACAGCTGTGTGGGTCGGTCCTCCCATTGCACACCAGCTGTTGCTCCCCAGTACACTGTTGGTCCTCCATTGCACACCAGTCACGCTGTGTGGGTCTGGTCCTCCCATTGCTACACCACACAGCTGTGTGGGTCTGTCCTCCCATTGTACCAGTCTGGTCTCCCATTGCTACACCCAGTCACAGCGGTGGGTTGGTCCTCCATGCTACACCATCACGCTGTGTGGGTCGGTCCTCCCATTGCTACACCAGTCCAGCTGTGTGGTCGGTCTCCTTGCTACACCATCACAGCTGTTGGGTTGGTCCTCCCATTGCTACATCAGTCTGGTCCTCCCATCTACACAGTCACAGCTGTGTGGTCTGGTCCCATTGCTACATCAGTTGGTCCTCCATTGCTACACCAGTCACAGTGTGTGGGTCGGTCCTCCCATTGCTACCCCATCACAGCTGTGTGGGTGGTCCTCCATTGCTAACTCAGCTGGTCTCCATTGCTACACCAGTCACAGTGTGTGGGTCTGGTCTCCTTGCTAACTCGTCTGGTCCTCCTGCTCACCCAGTCACAGCTGTGGGTGGTCTCCATTGCTACACCGTCACAGCTGGTGGGTTGGTCCTCCATTGCTACACCCCCAGTGTTGTCCTCCATTGCTACACAGTCTGTCCTCCCATTGCTACACCCAGTCTGGTCTCCATTGCTACTCCATTTGTCCTCCCATTGCTACACCAGTCACAGCTGTGTGGGTCTGGTCCTCCCATTGCTACACCAGTTGGTCCTCCCATTGCTACACCCAGTACAGCTGTGTGGGTCTGGTCCCATTGCTACACCAGTCACAGCTTGTGGGTCTGGTCCTCCCATGCTACACCAGTCCAGCTTGTGGGTCTGGTCCTCCCATTGCTACACCCAGTACAGCTGTGTGGGTCTGGTCCTCCATTGTACACTCACTGGTCTCCATTGCTCACCCACACAGCTGTGTGGGTCGGTCCTCCCATTGTCACCAGCAAGCTGTGTGGCTGGTCCTCCATTGCTACACCAGTCACACTGGGTTGGTCTCCATTGCACCCCAGTCACAGCTGTTGGTCTGGTCCTCCCATGCTACACCGTCTGGTCCTCCCTTGCTACACCAGTCACAGCTGTGTGGTTGTCCTCCATTGCACACCCATCACAGCTGTGTGGGTCTGGTCTCCCATGCACACCCAGTCACAGCTGTGTGGTCTGGTCCTCCATTGCTACACCGTACAGTGTGTGGGTGTCCTCCATTCCACCACACACTAGGGATGGTAGTAGCCAGGGGGAGAGAGGAGAAAAAAATCCCATAAATGTACGCCTCTGATAGGATTCGAACCGCAAGCTCTAAACCTTAGGGCCTGTGTGTGCGTGTGTGCCACACTTCCACTGCACCGCGGTGGGTGGCATAAAAAAATGGATTGCCACTTCCGTTATCGTTTTGGATTGCCACTTCTATAGTTACCGTTCGTTCGTGCTTGGTGGTTAGCGAATGTTCCACTAACCCTATCCTCATCCCACCCAGTCTCTCCCTCTCTGTCTATATCTCTCTGAGACGGAAAAAAAAAAAAGAAGCAAAACAAAGTTTGAGAGAGAGAGAGAGAGAGAGAGAGAGAGAGAGAGAGAGAGAGAGAGAGAGAGAGAGAGAGAAAGAGAGAGAAAGTGAGAGAGAGAGAGAGTGAGACGTCTCTCTCATCCCTTGCACCTCCCAATGTTCAACTTGATTACGCCCCCCCCCAAAACCTCATTTAACTTCTAACACGACCTGTTCAGCAGAAGTTTCAAATACCAAGTTATGCACACTCCCCCTCCATCCCGCCCCCCCCCCCATTCCACCCTTCTTCCCACCTCCCTCCATCCACCGCATTTCCACCTCTTCCACATCACTCATTCTCCATCATCTAAACATATCTGCCATTGGCTCCCTCCGTCTCCTCCTGCATCTGTCAGAACAGGCCTCTTTGCAGCCTTACCCCACCCCTCCCAACCCTTCCCTCCCCATACTCTCCTCCCCGCCCCTCAACCCCCGGCCCTTCAACCCCCCCCCCCCATCCTCTCACCTGTTCTCTCGTCTGTCTTGACAGGGTTTGGGGCTTAGTTAGACAGAATGATGAAGAGCGAGGCATGCGGCATTCAGACATAGCTCCAGTCTTCATAAATAGGTGAAGTGCAACTAAAAAAAAAAGTAGACATAGACAGACAGACAGACAGACAGACAGACAGACAGGCGGGCAAGCAAGCAGGCAGGCAATGAAGGATGAAGAGAGGAAGGAAAAAGGAAAGAAATCTCTTAATTTGTTCTCTCTCTCTCTCTCTCTCTCTCTCTCTCTCTCTCTCTCTCTCTCTCTCTCTCTCTCTCTCTCTCTTCCCAACATCCATCTCTCAACATCTGACAGTTACTGACTGTTTAGTTGTTTAACGAGCCGCAGACCGTTTTCAGTGAGGTGGGCGGGGGCGGGGTGGTGGAAGGGAGAGAGGGTGGTGGTGGTGGTGGTGGTGGTGGTTGGGGGGGGGGGCTAGGTGGTGGGTGGAGGGGGTGGGGGTTGAAGAGAAGGTGACTGGGGGAAGGAATGAGGAGGTGGGTACGGCCAGGGAGATCATCCGAGGGAACAGGCCCCACATCTGTTATCTTTGTCTCACTACTTAGCTCCCTTGTCTCCCCCATACACCCCACCCCTCCCCCCTGCTCACACCCCTCAGACCCCCGCATGCACCTCCCTCTTCCTCTCCTCCGCCACCCTCACCCTACATTAGATCTGCAGCCCCGTGTTTTTTGTGTTGGGAGAGGGAGGGAGTAAAGAGAGAGGGGAAGGGGGAGGGAGAGGGGAGGGAGTAAAGAGAGAGGGGAAGGGGGAGGGAGAGGGAGGGAGTAAAGAGAGAGGGGAAGGGGGAGGGAGGGAGGGAGTAAAGAGAGAGGGGAAGGGGAGGGAGAGGGAGTAAAGAGAGAGGGGAAGGGGGAGGGAGAGGGAGGGAGTAAAGAGAGAGGGGAAGGGGGAGGGAGTAAAGAGAGAGGGGAAGGGGAAGGGAGAGGGAGGGAGTAAAGAGAGAGGGGAAGGGGGAGGGAGAGGGAGGGAGTAAAGAGAGAGGGGAAGGGGGAGGGAGAGGGAGGGAGTAAAGAGAGAGGGAAGGGGGAGGGAGAGGGAGGGAGTAAAGAGAGAGGGGGAAAGGGGGAGAGAGAGGGAGGGAGTAGGAGAGGAGGGGAGGGGGAAGGGGGGGGAGGGGAGGAGTAAAGAGAGGGGAAGGGGGAGGGAGAGGGAGGGAGTAAAGAGAGAGGGGAAGGGGGAGGGAGAGGGAGGGAGTAAAGAGAGAGGGGAAGGGGGAGGGAGGGAGGGAGTAAGAGAGGGGGAAGGGGGAGGGAGAGGGGGAGTAAAGAGAGAGGGGAAGGGGGAGGGAGAGGGAGGGAGTAAAGAGAGAGGGGGGAAGGAGGGGAGGGAGAGGGAGGGAGTAAAGAGAGAGGGGAAGGGGGAGGGAGAGGGAGGGAGTAAAGAGAGAGGGGAAGGGGGAGGGAGAGGGAGGGAGTAAAGAGAGGGAAGGGGGAGGAGAGGGAGGGAGTAAAGAGCGAGGGGAGGGGGGGAGAGGGGGGAGTAAAGAGAGAGGGGAAGGGGGGGTTGCATTTCTCGGCAGGTTTGAGGCTTTTAGTTTGTTTTTTGTTTTGTTTTGTTTTGTTTTCAAATCGGATGCCGATTAGCTTGCGCACTGTGTGGAAACCGCCTTTCTCCACATTCTGATCCTGTCAAAAATTCAAGATGTCTTCCATACAGCCAAGGGGAAAACTGCTGGAAAAACACTTTCATCTCTCTCTCTCTCTCTCTCTCTCTCGTTCTCTCCTCCCCCCCCCCCCCCAGTCTCCCTGTTTTATCGTGCCGTCTTCCCCTCTCAGTCTCCTTTCCAGCTATTCACAGCAGCAGATACACGTTTATCTGTCTCCGGGCTGTCCAGATACACGTCTATCTGTCTCCGGGCTGTCCAGATACAGTCTATCTGTCTCCCGGGCTGTACAGATACAGTCTATCCGTCTCCGGGCTGTACAGATACACGTCTATCCGTCTCCCGGGCTGTACAGGTACACGTCTATCCGTCTCCGGGCTGTACAGATACAGTCTATCCGTCTCCCGGGCTGTACAGATACACGTCTATCCGTCTCCCGGGCTGTCCAGATACACGTCTATCCGTCTCCGGGCTGTCCAGATACACGTCTATCTGTCTTCCGGGCTGTACAGATACACGTCTATCCGTCTCCCGGGCTGTACAGATACACGTCTATCCGTCTCCGGCTGTACAGATACACGTCTATCCGTCTCCGGGCTGTACAGATACACGTCTATCCGTCTCCCGGGCTGTACAGATACACGTCTATCCGTCTCCCGGGCTGTACAGATACACGTCTATCCGTGTCCCGGGCTGTACAGATACACGTCTATCCGTCTCTCGGGCTGTACAGATACACATCATCCGTCTCGCGGGCTGTACAGATACACGTCTATCCGTCTCTCGGGCTGTACAGATACATATCAATCCGTCTCGCGGGCTGTACAGATACACGTCTATCCGTCTCTCGGGCTGTATAGATACACATCAATCCGTCTCGCGGGCTGTACAGATACACGTCTATCCGTCCCCCGGGCTGTACAGATACACGTCTATCCGTCTTCGGGCTGTCCAGATACACATCTACCCGTCTCCCGGGCTGTCCAGATACACATCTATCCGTCCCCCGGGCTGTCCAGATACACATCTATCCGTCTCCCGGGCTGTCCAGATACACATCTATCCGTCCCCGGGCTGTCCAGATACACATCTATCCGTCTCCCGAGCTGTCCAGATACACATCTATCCGTCTCCCGGGCTGTCCAGATACACATCTATCCGTCTCCCGGGCTGTCCAGATACACATCTATCCGTCCCCGGGTTGTCCAGATACACATCTATCCGTCTCTCGGGCTGTCCAGATACACGTCTATCCGTCTCCCGGGCTGTACAGATACACGTCTATCTGTCTCCGGGCTGTCTAGATACACGTCTATCCGTTCCGCGGGCTGTCCAGATACACGTCTATCCGTCCCCGGGCTGTACAGATACACATCTATCCGTCTCCCGGGCTGTACAGATACACGTCTATCCGTCTCCCGGGCTGTCCAGATACACATCTATCCATCTCCCGGGCAGTACAGATACACGTCTATCCGTCTCTCGGGCTGTACAGATACACGTCTATCCGTGTCCCGGGCTGTCCAGATACACGTCTATCCGTCCCCCGGGCTGTACAGATACACA
>CM065734.1:65530288-65567788 GCA_033310375.1 Conus canariensis
ATATTCAGCCAGTACCCCCCCCCCCCTCTCATTCCATGCACCTAAAGCAATAACGTATCGCGACTAGTGGTAGGAAAGGCTGGGGGGGGGGGGGGGGGGGGGGGGGGAGGGAGAAGGGAGGAAAAAAGGGGGCCGGGGGAGGGGGCAGGGACATGGAAGAAGCCTCTTGTGAGAGGTATCCCCAGAAAATCACTATTGTGGGTGTTGGGGCGCTACGGCAAGGGCGAAGAGAAAAAGGAAAGGGAGGCGTAGAGAGCAAAGGGCAAAGAGAAAAAGGAAAGGGAGGTGTAGAGAGTAGAGGGCGAAGAGAAGAAGGAAAGGGAGGCGTAGAGGAGCAAAGGGCAAAGAGAAAAAGGAAAGGGAGGTGTAGAGAGTAGAGGGCGAAGAGAAGAAGGAAAGGGAGGTGAGGAGTAAGGCGAAGAGAAGGAAAGGGAGGTTAGAGAGTAGAGGGCGAAGAGAAAAAGGAAAGGGAGGTGTAGAGAGTAGAGGGCGAAGAGAAAAAGGAAAGGGAGGTGTAGAGAGTAGAGGGCGAAGAGAAAGGAAAGGGAGGTGTAGAGGAGTAGAGGGCGAAGAGAAAAGGAAAGGGAGGTGTAGAGAGAGAGGGCGAAGAGAAAGGAAAGGGAAGGGGAGGTAGTAGGGCGAGGAGAGGAAGGGAGAGGAGAAGAGGGCGAAAGAAGGAAGGAGGTGTAGAGAGTAGAGGGCGAAGAGAAAAAGGAAAGGGAGGTGTAGAGAGTAGAGGGCGAAGAGAAAAGGAAAGGGAGGTGTAGAGAGTAGAGGGCGAAGAGAAAAGGAAAGGGAGGTGTAGAGAGTAGAGGGTGAAGAGAAGAAGGAAAGGGAGGTGTAGAGAGTAAGGGCGAAGAGAAGAAGGAAAGGGAGGTGTAGAGAGTAGAGGGCGAAGAGAAGAAGGAAAGGGAGGTGTAGAGAGTAGAGGGCGAAGAGAAGAAGGAAAGGGAGGTGTAGAGAGTAGAGGGTGAAGAGAAGAAGGAAAGGGAGGTGTGGAGTAGGGAAGAGGAAAGGGGTGTAAGATAGAGGGAAAAAGGAAAGGGAGGTGTAGAGAGTAGAGGGTGAAGAGAAAAGGAAAGGGAGGTGTAGAGAGTAGAGGGCGAAGAGAAGAAGGAAAGGGAGGTGTAGAGAGTTTGAGGGCGAAGAGAAAAAGGAAAGGGAGGTGTAGAGAGTAGAGGGGAAGAGAAGAAGGAAAGGGAGGTGTAGAGAGTAGAGGGCGAAGAGAAAAAGGAAAGGGAGGTGTGAGGAGTAGAGGGCGAAGAGAAGAAGGAAAGGGAGGTGTAGAGAGTAGAGGGCGAAGAGAAGAAGGAAAGGGAGGTGTAGAGAGTAGAGGGCGAAGAGAAGAAGGAAAGGGAGGTGTAGAGAGTAGAGGCGAAGAGAAGAAGGAAAGGGAGGGTGAGAGAGTAGAGGGCGAAGAGAAGAAGGAAAGGGAGGTGTAGAGAGTAGAGGGCGAAGAGAAGAAGGAAAGGGAGGTGTAGAGTAGAGGGCGAAGAGAAGAAGGAAAGGGAGGTGTAGAGAGTAGAGGGCGAAGAGAAAGGAAAGGGAGGTGTGTAGAGAGTAGAGGGCGAAGAGAAGGAAGGAAAGGGAGGTGTAGAGAGTAGAGGGCGAGAGGGGAAGGGAAAGGGAGGTGTAAAGAGTAGAGGGCGAAGAGAGGAAGGAAAGGGAGGTGTAGAGAGTAGAGGGCGAAGAGAGGAAGGAAAGGGAGGTAGTAAGAGTAGAGGCGAAGAGAGGAAGGAAAGGGAGGTAAGGTGAGTAGAGGGCTAAGAGAGGAAGGAAAGGGAGGTGTAAAGAGTAGAGGGCGAAGAGAAGGAAAGGGAGGTGTAAGAGTAGAGGGCTAAGAGAGGAAGGAAAGGGAGGTGTAAAGAGTAGAGGGCGAAGAGAAGGAAAGGGAGGTGTAAAGAGTAGAGGGCTAAGAGAAGGAAAGGGAGGTGTAAAGAGTAGAGGGCGAAGAAGAAGGAAAGGGAGGTGTAAAGAGTAGAGGGCTAAGAGAGGAAGGAAAGGGAGGTGTAAAGAGTAGAGGGCGAAGAGAAGGAAAGGGAGGTGTTAAGAGTAGAGGGCGAAGAGAGGAAGGAAAGGAAGGAAGGAAGGGGGTAAAGAGTAGAGGGCTGAAGAGAGGAAGGAAAGGGAGGTGTAAAGAGTAGAGGGCGAAGAGAAGGAAAGGGAGGTGTAAGAGTAGAGGGCGAAGAGAAGGAGGAAGGGAGGTGTAAGAGAGTAGAGGGCGAAGAGAGAAGGAAAGGGAGGTGTAAGAGAAGGGCGAAGAGAAGAAGGAAAGGGAGGTGTAGAGAGTAGAGGGCGAAGAGAAGAAGGAAAGGGAGGTGTAGAGAGTAAGGGCGAGAGAAGAGGAAAGGGAGGTGTAAGAGTAGAGGGCGAAGAGAGAAGGAAAGGGAGGTGTAGGTAGAGGCGAAGAGAGAAGGAAGGAGTAGAGGTAGGGCGAAGAGAGAAGAAAGGAGGTAAGAGTAGAGGGCAAGAGAGAAGGAAGGAGTGTAAGAGAGAGGGCGAAGAGAAGGAAGGGGTGTAAGAGTAGAGGGAAGAGAGAAGGAAAGGAGGTGTAAAGAGTAGAGGGAAGAGAGAAGGGAGGTGTAGAGATAGAGGGAGAGAAGAGGTGTGGAGTAGAGGGGAAGAGAAGAGGAAAGGAGGTGTAGAGAGTAGAGGGCGAAGAGAAAAAGGAAAGGGAGGTGTAGAGTAGAGGGGAAGGAAGAAGGAAAGGGAGGTGTAGAGAGTAGAGGGCGAAGAGAAAAGGAAAGGGAGGTGTAGAGTAGAGGCGAAGAGAAGAAGGAAAGGGAGGTGTAGAGAGTAGAGGCGAAGAGAAGAAGGAAAGGGAGGTGTAAGAGTAGAGGGCGAAGAGAAGAAGGAAAGGGAGGTGTAGAGAGTAGAGGGAAGAGAAGAAGGAAAGGAGGTGTAGGAGTAGAGGGGAAGAGAAAAGGAAAGGGAGGTGTAAGAGTAGAGGGGAAGAGAAGAGGAAAGGGAGGTGTAGGAGAGAGGGGAAGAGAGAAGGAAGGAGGTGTAGAGAGAGGGGAAGAGAAAGGAAAGGGAGGTGTAGGAGTAGAGGGGAAGAGAGAAGGAAAGGGAGGTGAGAGGCAAAGGGCGAAGAGAAAGGAAAGGGAGGGTGGGGGTGAGAGGGCAAGAGAGAAGGAAAGGGAGGTGTAAGAGTAGAGGCGAGAGAGAAGGAAAGGGAGGTGTAAAGGTAGAGGGCAAGAGAGAAGGAAGGGAGGTGTAAGAGTAGAGGGGAGAGAAGGAAAGGGAGGTGTAAGAGTAGAGGCGAAGAGAAGAAGGAAAGGGAGGTGTGGAGTAGAGGGCGAAGAGAAAAGGAAAGGGAGGTGTAGAGGAGGGCGAAGAGAAGAAGGAAAGGGAGGTGTAAGAGTAGAGGGCGAAGAGAGAAGGAAAGGGAGGTGTAGAGGTAAAGGGAAGAGAAGGAGAAAGGGAGGTGTAGAGAGTAGAGGGCGAAGAGAGAAGGAAAGGGAGGTGTAGAGTAGAGGGCGAAGAGAAAGGAAAGGGAGGGTAGAGAGAAAGGGCGAAGAGAGGAAGGAAAGGGAGGGTAAAGAGTAGAGGGCAAGAGAGAAGGAAGGGAGGTGTAGAGTAGAGGGCGAAGAGAAGGAAAGGGAGGTGTAAGAGTAGAGGGCGAAGAGAGGAAGGAAAGGGAGGTGTAAAGAGTAGAGGGCGAAGGAGAAGGAAGGGAGGTAAAGGTAGAGGGCGAGGAAGGAGGAAGGGAGGGTGAGTAGAGGGCGAAGAGAAGAAGGAAAGGGAGGTAGAGGGGTAGAGGGCAAGAGAGAAGGAAAGGGAGGTGTAAAGAGTAGAGGGCGAAGGAAGAGAAGGGAGTGTAAGAGTAGAGGGAAGGAGAGGAAGGGAGGTGTAAGAGTAGAGGCGAAGAGAAGGAAAGGGAGGTGTAAGAGTAGAGGGCAAGAGGAAGGAAGGGAGGTGTAGAGAAGGGCGAAGAGAAGGAAAGGGAGGTGTAAGAGTAGAGGGCAAGAGAGAAGGAAAGGGAGGTGTAAGAGTAGAGGGCGAAGAGAAGGAGAAGGGAGGTGTAAGAGTAGAGGGCGAAGAGAGGAAGGAAAGGGGGTGTAAAGAGTAGAGGGCGAAGAAGAAGGAAAGGGAGGTGTAGAGTAGAGGGCGAAGAGAGAAGGAAAGGAGGGTAAGAGTGAGGGCGAGAGAAAGGAAAGGAGGTAGAGGAGTAGAGGGCAAGAGAGAAGGAAAGGGAGGTGTAAGAGTAAGGGCGAGAGAAGGAAAGGAGGTGAGAGTAGAGGGAGAGGAGGAAGAGTGTAAGAGTAAGGCGAAGAGAAGGAAAGGGAGGGTAAAGGTAGAGGGCGAAGAGAAGGAAAGGGAGGTGTAAGAGTAGAGGGCGAAGAGAAGGAGGGAGGTGAAAGAGTGAGGGCAGAGAGGAGGAAAGGGAGGTGAAGAGTAGAGGGCGAAGAGAAGAAAGGGAGGTGTAAGAGAGAGGCGAAGAGAGAAGGAAAGGGAGGTGTAAAGAGTAGAGGGGAAGAGAAGAGGAAGGAAAGGGAGGTAAGAGAGTAGAGAGGCGGAAGAGAAGAAGGAAAGGGAGGTGTAAAGAGTAGAGGGCGAAGAGTAGAAAGGAAAGGGAGGTTAGAGAGGAGTAGAGGGCGAAGAGAAGAAGGAAAGGGAGGTGTAGAGAGTAGAGGGCGAAGAGAAGAAGGAAAGGGAGGTGGAGGGAGTAGTCGGCGAAGAGAGGAAGGAAAGGTAGGTGTAAAGAGTAGAGGGCGAAGAGAGGAAGGAAAGGGATGTGTAAAGAGTAGAGGGCGAAGAGAAGAAGGAAAGGGAGGTGTAGAGAGTAGAGGGCGAAGAGGAGATGGAAAGGGAGGTGTAGAGAGTTGAGGGCGAAGAGAAGGAGGAAAGGGAGGTGTAGAGAGTAGAGGGCGAAGAGAAGAAGGAAAGGGAGGTGTAGAGAGTAGAGGGCGAAGAGAAGAAGGAAAGGGAGGTGTAGAGAGTAGAGGGCGAAGAGAAGGAAAGGGAGGTGTAGAGAGTAGAGGGCGAAGAGAAGAAGGAAAGGGAGGTGTAGGGGGTTGGCGAGGGGCTAAAGGCCACGTCTAAGGTTGCCTGACTCACTATCGGGAACTCCGGCTGAGTGAATAGTTTGCTGCAGAGATGAAAGATGGTCTGCGAAAGATTAACACTGAACGAAATCTGAAGTTGTTGTCAACCATGAAAAAAGAGGGAGGGGAATAGTGCGCGCGCGCGCGCGAAACACACACACACACACACACACACACACACACACACAACACACACACACAACAACAGAGAGAGAGAGAGAGAGAGAGAGAAAGAAAGAGAAGAGAGACAGAGACAGAGAGAAAGAGAGAGAGACAGAGACAGAGAGTGTACCTGACTTAACCAATCTCAGCTGACAACCCCTCCTCACCTCAGAATTTGAACTCAGGTGCGCGCACTTCTCAGCCATGCCATGGAGGACCCGACAGGGCTGAACCGAGGAAGACGGAATGAGAGGAACACAGCCTGCCACTGCCAAATCGTGAAGGCGCACTGTCAAAGGCACAGCGGTTCGGCCATCAGTCTCTCCCTCCCAACCCCCAGCCTCCACACATACACCCAACAAACATAACTGTTTATGTATCTGACGTGCTCAGTGAGAAGAGTACGGAACAGCATCTCATGCAATGGTCAAAGCTATAGGTCAGCATTATCAAAACGCTCCTCTAACACCCCTCCCTTCTCCTCCTTAAAAAGCAGAAACAACGAAATCCCGACAGCTGCATATCATAATATCTAGATCAATGAAAACCAACCAACAAAAAAAAAAAAAAAAAAAAAAAAAGAAAAAAAGAAACCTAAACCCAACACTCAAATCCACCGTTGCAGTTTGGGTGGACGGGGACAGGGAGAGAGGGGTGGGGGTCGGGTGGGGTTGAGAGGGATATGAGGTGTGGAACGGAAAAGTAGAAGCAGAGGGTGGGGAGGGAAAGTAGAAACAGAGGGTGGGGAGGGAAGGTAGAAACAGGGGGTGGGGAGGGAAGGTAGAAACAGGGGGTGGGGGAGGGAAGGTAGAAACAGAGGGTGGGGAGGGAAGGTAGAAACAGGGGGTGGGGAGGGAAGGTAGAAACAGGGGGTGGGGAGGGAAGGTAGAAACAGAGGGTGGGGAGGGAAGGTAGAAACAGGGGGTGGGGGAGGGAAGGTAGAAACAGAGGGTGGTGGGGAGGGAAGGTAGAAACAGGGGGTGGGGAGGGAAGGTAGAAACAGGGGGTGGGGAGGGAAGGTAGAAACAGGGGGTGGGGAGGGAAGGTAGAAACAGAGGGTGGGGAGGGAAGGTAGAAACAGGGGGTGGGGAGGGAAGGTAGAAACAGAGGGTGGGGAGGGAAGGTAGAAACAGGGGGTGGGGAGGGAAGGTAGAAACAGGGGGGGGGGGGGAAGGTAGAAACAGGGGGGTGGGGAGGGAAGGTAGAAACAGGGGTGGGGAGGGAAGGTAGAAACAGGGGTGGGGAGGGAAGGTAGAAACAGGGGGTGGGGAGGGAAGGTAGAAACAGGGGGTGGGAGGGAAGGTAAAAACAGGGGGTGGGGAGGGAAGGTAGAAACAGGGGGTGGGGAGGGAAGGTAGAAACAGGGGGTGGGGGAGGGAAGGTAGAAACAGAGGGTGGGGGGGGAAGGTAGAAACAGGGGTGGGGGAGGGAAGGTAGAAACAGAGGGTGGGGGGTGGAAAGGTTAATAAAACAGGGGATGGGGAGGGAAGGTAGAAACAGGGGTGGGGGAGGGAAGGTAGAAACAGAGGGGTGGGGGGAAGGTAAAACAGGGGTGGGAGAAGAGAAACAGGGGGTGGGGGAGGGAAGGTAGAAACAGAGGGTGGGGTGGAAAGGTAAAAACAGGGGATGGGGAGGGTAGGGTGTGAAAAGGCAGATGGAGGGAAAGTGAGGAGGATAGGTGTGGGAGGTGACGTGGTCGACGTCCGCCACTCTACGAGAAGCTGTAGGGATCTGCTGATGCGCTGAGGATAAGCCATTTACCTGGAAGTCTTCTCTCCAAATGTGACAGCGCTGAAGAAGATGAAGAAGAAATGATGATGATGATGATGGTGATGATGATGGTGATGATGATGTTGATGATGATGATGACGATGACACACCATCGCTAGCTCTCACGCTCTTTTTCTCAAATGGAGATAAACTGATTGACTCATGATGGTGATATGGCGAACACATCAAATGCCGAAATCAATATTGCCTTAAAACCAGTTTATCATTATGACCTCTATTACCAGTCGTATTTGACGAGAAATATCGGTCAAGTTCAAGAAGAAAGACAAGCTAAACAGTCCACGCATATATGTTGTGAATCGCAAAAAAAAAAAAAGAAAGAAAAACGAACAGAGCTGACGGATTCTCCTATTCTGCAGCCATCTTCGTCACACATGCAGGCATGAAGTTCACTGCACTCCACCTGCACGGGTACTCTGAACAATCTTATTTTCCACCCAAGAATGAAGAACTTCATGAGACAACCAGGAAAGCTTTGGGATACAGCAAAGGGGACAAGCAATGGGCTACCGAGGACAGTCTGGATCGTTGAAACATAGGTAGGGATCCAAAGATGAAAAAGAAAGCGGATTCCAAAGCTAAGACTTCTTGCGTGTTGGTGAACAGGAACATCAAGGAAGGAAACTGAAAGTGGCCACAGAGAGAGACAAGCTGTCAACTGATGCGATAATGATGATGGGCAAAGGCAAGAACAAAGCCTGTCTGTCGCTGACAGAGGAAGCTGATCAGATCACAACAGTCTGCTGAGACTGTAGCTGGATGGGGAACGAACGGTTCCCTCCTCACCGAACGAACAGAAAGGGATTTAGTACTGCAGGCAACAGCAACAAGAAACCATTGAAACTAAACTGTACGAGCTAAAATCATACACAAATATACTGGACCACGCTATCAACATCAGCAGACAATTTGGCGATGCTCTGATTCTCATAGAAGTAGAGGATGCCGCTCGCTCAATGGAACGCACAGCACCAGGAGTCGATGATGTACCGGCAGAACTACTGAAGTATGCGGCGCCGGAGGACTTTAAAGCACTGTTGAAGAATAGGGGAAAGGGAACAGTATTAAAGAATGGAAACGACCCCAAGAATACCTCTGCGCATGACAGGACACTTGTGGCTGTCAGAATTACAGGACCGTCAGTTTCATTAGCTATCCCGGTAAAGTAAAGTAGAGGTTCCTGTGGAATGCTGATAGGAAAGACCCCAGAACTTGTAGAACAACTGGCAGGGTTCAGGCCGGTAAAGTAAAGTTGAGGTTCCTGTGGAATGCTGATGGGAAAGACCCCAGAAATCCTTATAGAACAAACGGCAGGGTTCAGGCCGGGAAGGAACACATCTGAAACAATCTTCAACATCATATTGCTGAAAAAGAAGCCCACTAAACACTACACAGATCGCTATCAACACGTCCTCGACTTGGAGGAAGCCTTTGACCACGCCTCACTCCAAGGTATTCGCCAGCTCACGGAGAACTTTGACAACAACAAGCTGAAGCAGATCACTGCAGCAAACGACAAAGCTGCATACATGCAATTACAAACGATAGCCACGGACACTGTTATCCAACATTACAACAGTAAAGTACACAAAGGCTGTCTCCCCTCTCCCGTTCTATTCACTATTTATCTGGAATTTACAATGCAAGCGACGCCTCTAGGCTAATGCTTCTGTCACGGTCGCTAAGCCGGACGGCCCTACCACCCTTACCCACGCCTATCACACACTAGGTCAGACAACACAGCACACTAACACAGTTTTACAATCACGCACGCTTCTTTATTTCACACACACTCCATGGCGCCACCACTCACGCACATCTACAACTGCACACAAGTATCCTAATTCCCGCTGACTCACCCTACTCTACGATAAAGACCCGGAAGACCCTAACCTAACCTAAAACACCAGTTGCGGTATATCACTGTGACCTGGGGACACAGCGATAGCCCGCACACGTGGTGACTAACTACTAGGGACAAGGATTTACCAAAGGGACTCTAATCTCTTAACTACTGTTACCACCCACACCTCTCCCCGGGACTCACCCTTCTCTTTTAACCCGGGACCACTACTGCACTGATCGCTGCGTCCCTAAGGGAGGCAACGACCAGTACCCTACACTGTGCTGGCCACTACGTCCTGAAAGGAGGCAGTAGCTAACACCCCTAACCCTACTGCCTAACGCTACACCCCTTCTACCACAAACATGGGACAACCCATCCCGGCCCGGAAAAACCCAGTCCTCGGCGCTGTACGGGGCCCCTCACAGGCTGACACCTCCCCGGAAGACTCTGCACCCCGGCGCTGTCCGTGGCTCCTCCGCGGCCCGACACCCTCCCCGAAGACTGCACCCCGGCGCTGACCGTGGCTTCCCGCAGTCTGACTCCTCTCCCGATGGGCACGACCCCCAACGCACACACACACACCAGACACCCTCTCGACGAGTCTGGGGCTCGAAGGACGCCTCCTCTGAAGGCCCCGTCGGACACTGAGGGTGAAAAAGGCCTGGTGCAGCGCCCTCTCACAGGACGCCTGAACAGGGAAGAGGAACCAGTGCCGGAGAACTCCCGGAAGAGCACCGGTAGCTGGAGGAGAGCTGCCCCACAGAAGGCAGACGGCCTGGGTGGTCTCCCTCTCCCGGGAAAACAACAGGCACTGGAAAGCGCCGCTCACCTGCCGGCACGCGGCAGTAGACTGCGGTGGTCTGACCCCAGCCTCAGGACGGAGCAGGATACCTGCTGACACAACTGGACATACAGACGATCAACCACACCAGTTCTGCAACTGGCTGAAGTGGCTGCCAACAAGGACGACACCGACTCAGCACAGGCCAAGGGCACCCAAACCCGACGAGGACCTGGCCCTAACTATGACTTGAAGTCACTCTTCAAAAACTAACGGCGCTGCCGCCGCACCTACAAGGCGTACGTCCACTCCGACGAACACCAGGGACCGAAGTGAAGCTACCCCAACGCATTCCGCCCTGGTCGGAATCAAGCGAACTCTACTCGCCACACAAAACAACGATTGGTCAGAGCAGTGTATCCCTCCGCAGAGCTGACACGCCTGACCAACGGACTAGTTGTTGCTCGTGCAACAACACGACAATTTACCACAACAACTCACAGACTTGACAACACAACAACAGCCGATATCCTGCCCCGCCTTCTCTGGTGTAGAACCAAAGTAACAAAAGGGTAACAATCGGGAACGAAACCAACCTCCCGCTTTCATTCCATTCCTTCAATAAGTGAAGACTGGAATGAAAGAATATTGTATGTCCTATTTCCCCAGCCTCTTACCTAGCCTAATCTTTCTACCTAACCCTGAGGAACTTCACCTAACTCTAGCTAACTAAACCCCAACCTCACATACGCGCGAGCGCGCGCGCGCACACACACACACACACACACACACACACACACACACACACACACACACACACACACACACACACGCGCACACGCTCTCTATCTTGAACCACCACTACTCTTAAACACATGGACATACTGGTTTAGTACCGCCGATCGGTGACATACCCCCCTGCCTAAGTTTTAACTACAGGTTAAAACCAACAACAACTTCTCACTCGATCGGCGTTTTAGCCACACTCTACCTATAACAATCCAATTTCCCATCACTCATTCTGTCCTACTGTTACTTTTGATGCACTCCAAAACTTCCATCCCAACAACATTAACTTTTAAATACATCAACAACCACAGGTTACATTAATCAACCTGGACTAACTCTGCCTCGCACGACCTTAACGCAGGCACTTATGGGCAGCCGTTACACTACGCACCACTTATGAATTTTATAACTGAGGCTGCTCTGATTACGCACAACTGCTATGCAACACGTACTACAAATACCACACCCTCAGTAACACTTTGCTACGTCATTCTCTTCCAAAGATAATAACACATGCACAGCTTCGACAATGACAACCTCCCACGACACAGGTTAACGGAACCCTCAGGTTCTCTCTCTCTCTCTCTCTCTCTCTCTCTCTCTCTCTCTACGGCAAGCGACTCAAGAAGTCTGCCGCCACATTGTCCTTTCCAGACACTGCCTGCACCGTAAACTGAAATGGCTGCAGCTGCAGTGCCCACCTTGTGATTCTCCCACTAGTACTCTAGACCCCACAGCTACCTTCCTGGGTTTCGTCCTCAAATGAAAATGTCGCTTGTACGTGCAAGCTGCTGTTGCCAAGTTCTTCTTTGCCAACTCACACGTCTTAGCTATTTTGTTCCTTGGGTTGACGACGTACTCTGTAGCTGTGCAGAGCTCTTGCCTCTCGGGTTGCAACCACCGATCTCTCAGTATCTGCATGGGCCTGCGCATCAGTGACATCCTTACAAGGGGAACTCTTGAGACTCTTCCCTTGTCCACAGTACGCTGACACTGGAAGCATGACTGGCAGTACCGACGAATGTCAGCATGCATGCCTGGCCAATAGAAACGGCGACCAACTCGCTCCTTGGTTCGGGTGGTACCTAAGTGACCAGACATGGGTACGTCGTGGCCTAGCTTCATCACCGTGGTCCGTAGTTCAGCTGGGACGCAGATCTGACTCGCTACGTCCCTGGGACCCTCAAACCGCCGGACCAGTACACCAGACTTCCGCGCGTACTCAACTCGTCCAAACTTGGTGTGGGAGTGCGTCCCTGCTTCACACGCACTCCGAGCCTTCCTCAAGGTTTCATCCTGGTCCTGCATCTGAATTAACTGCTGGGTAGAGGTGTTCAGAATGCATTCCTCGACGGGCAGTGGTACAGGTTCTTGCTGCTCCCTGGCTCTCTGCGCGCGTGTCTGCACTGCCCCTACCAACGCCGGGTCTGCGTATACAGGCACACGTGTCCAACCGGGATCTCCTACTCTCTTTGCGAAGTTTCCGATCAGGACTTCCTGCACAGGGCTATTCATGACCAAAACCTCCAACTTCCCTGCGATGAATGGTGACTTCAACTCTACTACCGCCACAGGTAACACAGACCTACATCTGGATTCAGCCAACACTACTGGGACTGTCTCTCCTGTGTACGCCTCTGCCGGTACTAACCACTTGGCCACTACGGTGTGTCCGGCACCCGTGTCCCGTAATCCATTGGCCGGAGACCCGTTAACTTCTACAATGCACGCAGGCTCGTACCGCTGCTCAGCGCATGGGCGACACAACGTAGGGGCTACTCGAGCTTGGGGCTGGTCACAGAAATGCACAGCTCCAACAGAATGGGGCTCAGGGCATTTCCTAGCGATGTGGCCTGGCTTCTTGCAGTTGAAACAAACTATGATCGATCTAGGCCCTTCTGATCTCCTGTTCAGCTGCTGTAGTGCACCATCACTTTGTTGGGACCTCCCTGCGGGCTGGCTCCCTGCTGTTTCACGTGTATTACCCAGGTTGGGCTGGTTAACTGTTCGGTCTTGTCTCGCCTTCCTCCCCAGTCTTTTGGCCTCTGCTAAAACAGTAGCTTCCGTTGCAAGTTGTTCAACAGTTTTCGGGCATGTCTTCCGGACCTCGATCGTGAACTCTGGGGACAGCAGCTGGTAAAACTGTTCTTGAAAAAGCAGATCCTTTACATCCTCTGCCACACTCTCATCCTTGCCCGCTGCCGCACACCAGAGGGAAAACCACCGCTTCATCCTTCCCAGCATCTGGCCGAAAGTCTCAGCAGCGTCCTTCTTGATGCTTCTGAACTTTTCCCGGTAGGCCTCAGCATCTAGCCTGAAGTGGCTTAACAGGGCGCCCTTTATCTGATCATAGTCGCCTAACTCATCCGCACTTAACCGCATCACCGCTTCTCTAGCCTTTCCTCTCAGCAGAGACATCAGACGTGTGGGCCATGAGGTCTTGCTCCACTTGCACATCTGGGCTACACGCTCAAACTGGGCGATGAAAGCGTCCACGTCGTCGTTCTCTCCTAACGGCTCAAGGTGGACATGCTTCGTTTCCTCCACCTCAATCAAGCGTTTCCTATGCGCTGCTTCATCTAAGGCTTGTCTCTCTTGTATGATTAGCTCTCGCTCTCTTGCCTCTAACTCGGCTTATCCCTTCGTCTCTTGAGATCTAACTCGGCTTGCCGTGCTTGAGCTTCTATTTCCCTTATTGCCCTTTCTTCCTCCATCTTCTTCCTCTGCAGTTCCAGTTCCATCTGTCTCGCTGCTTTCTCGTCTTCATCCTTCTGCTTTAACCTTTCCCTCTCCTCTTCGATCTTCTTCTGCTTCATCTCTAGTTCCCTTTGCTTAGCAGCTTTCTCCTCTTCGATCTTCTTCTGCTTCATTTCTAGCTCCCTCTGCCTATCAGCTTTCTCCTCTTCTATCTTCCTCTGCTGCATCTCTAACTCCCTATGCCTAGCAGCCTTCTTCTCTTCAATCTGCGTCCGCTGCATTTCTATCTCCCTCTCATCCTTCATCTTCTGCCTCACTTTCTCCTCCATCCGGAGCTCCAATTCTACTTCTCTCGCTGTCTTCTCATCCTCATTACGTACCGAGTCCGTGACGAACTTGGCGAGGTCTCCCCCAGCTAAACCCATCGCCGCTCCCAACTTGGCAAACTTTGCATAAGCCCCCGTCCCCTGTTCTTGATCCACCCCCACAACCTGGTCACTAACCTCAGGTTTGGTATCCGCCGTAGGGGCCTGTGGATCCATGACACTATCGGGGTCGTACTGCGGATGGGCTCGGGTGTGTTTAGACATAGGGTACCCCTACCACCACAGAGCTAGCAACGGACAGTATGCGATCTGAGCGCAACTGGAGGTTCCTGACTACGCACTAGCCCCGGAAGCAACTCAGCACAAGTATACAATACTCTCAATGTGTCACGCACCAAGCATAACTCCACCCACACTTGTGTACCTCATACATATACCCACATGGGCTCCAACCCATACAATACTACCAATGCACTGTCTGGTCACTGACTGAACCACGTGACACCGTGTGTCCACCGTCCACTGTGCATGCGCACCAGTTACCCACAGTCACAGGCCTCACTGTCTCTGGTAGGCCGCACCCACACGATCACAGTGCACTTGCACCCCGCAAGTCCATATGCACTCCCAGCACACCTAAGTGTCACAACCCTGCGCACCCTCGTGCTTCCCACACACAGTCACCTGGGCTTACTCTGCCCTTAATCCCCACAGGATATCCGAGCACACAGTGTGCACAGTCACGGGCCGGGTACCACTCTACCTACCACTGGGGTTATACCACATGTAAGGGACACAAAGGACACCTGGTACCCTCCGGCACCTCACCTGCACTGTACGGTGTAATCACTCACACTTACCACAACCACTCAATGTTTATTGACCATTCATACCTCACTCACACGGTAGCGCCAACCCATTCACACCAACACAAGTGCCCTGCCCAATGCCAATGGAAACCTGCCTGAAGTGAACAGGGACACTACGTACCACCTCCCAGGGTACTGGTACGCTCCCCCAACCACCCACTTACATTTCACACAACGTACACACCGGACACAACACCCCCCTTACCTCCCTCCTAGCTACCTATCACCTACCCAGAACCCCTTATGGTACCCCGCATCTCCACCAAAGTGTCACGGTCGCTAAGCCGGACGGCCCTACCACCCTTACCCACGCCTATCACACACTAGGTCAGACAACACAGCACACTAACACAGTTTTACAATCACGCACGCTTCTTTATTTCACACACACTCCATGGCGCCACCACTCACGCACATCTACAACTGCACACAAGTATCCTAATTCCCGCTGACTCACCCTACTCTACGATAAAGACCCGGAAGACCCTAACCTAACCTAAAACACCAGTTGCGGTATATCACTGTGACCTGGGGACACAGCGATAGCCCGCACACGTGGTGACTAACTACTAGGGACAAGGATTTACCAAAGGGACTCTAATCTCTTAACTACTGTTACCACCCACACCTCTCCCCGGGACTCACCCTTCTCTTTTAACCCGGGACCACTACTGCACTGATCGCTGCGTCCCTAAGGGAGGCAACGACCAGTACCCTACACTGTGCTGGCCACTACGTCCTGAAAGGAGACAGTAGCTAACACCCCTAACCCTACTGCCTAACGCTACACCCCTTCTACCACAAACATGGGACAACCCATCCCGGCCCGGAAAACCCAGTCCTCGGCGCTGTACGGGGCCCCTCACAGGCTGACACCTCCCCGGAAGACTCTGCACCCCGGCGCTGTCCGTGGCTCCTCCGCGGCCCGACACCCTCCCCGAAGACTGCACCCCGGCGCTGACCGTGGCTTCCCGCAGTCTGACTCCTCTCCCGATGGGCACGACCCCCAACGCACACACACACACCAGACACCCTCTCGACGAGTCTGGGGCTCGAAGGACGCCTCCTCTGAAGGCCCCGTCGGACACTGAGGGTGAAAAAGGCCTGGTGCAGCGCCCTCTCACAGGACGCCTGAACAGGGAAGAGGAACCAGTGCCGGAGAACTCCCGGAAGAGCACCGGTAGCTGGAGGAGAGCTGCCCCACAGAAGGCAGACGGCCTGGGTGGTCTCCCTCTCCCGGGAAAACAACAGGCACTGGAAAGCGCCGCTCACCTGCCGGCACGCGGCAGTAGACTGCGGTGGTCTGACCCCAGCCTCAGGACGGAGCAGGATACCTGCTGACACAACTGGACATACAGACGATCAACCACACCAGTTCTGCAACTGGCTGAAGTGGCTGCCAACAAGGACGACACCGACTCAGCACAGGCCAAGGGCACCCAAACCCGACGAGGACCTGGCCCTAACTATGACTTGAAGTCACTCTTCAAAAACTAACGGCGCTGCCGCCGCACCTACAAGGCGTACGTCCACTCCGACGAACACCAGGGACCGAAGTGAAGCTACCCCAACGCATTCCGCCCTGGTCGGAATCAAGCGAACTCTACTCGCCACACAAAACAACGATTGGTCAGAGCAGTGTATCCCTCCGCAGAGCTGACACGCCTGACCAACGGACTAGTTGTTGCTCGTGCAACAACACGACAATTTACCACAACAACTCACAGACTTGACAACACAACAACAGCCGATATCCTGCCCCGCCTTCTCTGGTGTAGAACCAAAGTAACAAAAGGGTAACAATCGGGAACGAAACCAACCTCCCGCTTTCATTCCATTCCTTCAATAAGTGAAGACTGGAATGAAAGAATATTGTATGTCCTATTTCCCCAGCCTCCTACCTAGCCTAATCTTTCTACCTAACCCTGAGGAACTTCACCTAACTCTAGCTAACTAAACCCCAACCTCACATACGCGCGAGCGCGCGCGCGCGCACACACACACACACACACACACACACACACACACACACACACACACACACACACGCGCGCGCACACGCTCTCTATCTTGAACCACCACTACTCTTAAACACATGGACATACTGGTTTAGTACCGCCGATCGGTGACAGCTTCTATATCAACTGGGGAGCAGCCACTTTAGAACACGCTGATGACACTGACCTGTCAGCTGGCAGCACAGTAGAATACCAGGAACCAGACTGATGAAAACATCCAGCACATTCGGAATGACATCAGCTGTGAAAAGAAAGTAAAACCCTCGTCAAACCGCTCCACACAATACTAAGCGGTCATACATCAAACAGAAGGACCCCGCAAGAAGTGGACACAACAAGGACTTAGGGCGTTCATAGCCAGAACAGCAGTACAACAAGGACTTAGGGCGTTCATAGCTAGAACAGTGGACACAACAAGGACTTAGGGGCGTTCATAGCCAGAACAGTGGACACAACAAGGACTTAGGGCGTTCATAGCCAGAACAGTGGACACAACAAGGACTTAGGGCGTTCATAGCCAGAACAGTGGACACAACAAGGACTTAGGGCGTTCATAGCCAGAACAGCAGTACAACAAGGACTTAGGCCGTTCATAACCAGAACAGTGGACACAACAAGGACTTAGGGCGTTCATAGCCAGAACAGTGGACACAACAAGGACTTAGGCCGTTCATAGCCAGAACAGCAGTTCAACAAGGCCTTAGGGCCGTTCATAGCCAGAACAGCAGTACAACAAAGGACTTAGGGCCGTTCATAGCCAGAACAGCAGTACAACAAGGACTTAGGGCCGTTCATAGCCAGAACAGCAGTACAACAAGGACGTAGGGCTGTTCATAGCCAGAACAGCAGTACAACAAGGACGTAGGGCTGTTCATAGCCAGAACAGCAGTACAACAAGGACTTAGGCCGTTCATAGCCAGAACAGCAGTACAACAAGGACTTAGGGCCGTTCATAGCCAGAACAGCAGTTCAACAAGGACTTAGGGCCGTTCATAGCCAGAACAGCAGTACAACAAGGACTGAGGCAGTTCATAGCCAGAACAGCAGTACAACAAGGACTTAGGGCGTTCATAGCTAGAACAGTGGACACAACAAGGACTTAGGGCGTTCATAGCCAGAACAGCAGTTCAACAAGGACTTAGGGCGTTCATAGCCAGAACAGCAGTTCAACAAGGACTTCGGGCCGTTCCTAGGCAGAACAGCAGTACAACAAGGACTTAGGGCCGTTCATAGCCAGAACAGCAGTACAACAAGGACTTAGGGCGTTCATAGCCAGAACAGCAGTACAACAAGGACTTAGGCCGTTCATAGCCAGAACAGCAGTACAACAAAGGCCTTAGGGCCGTTTCTAGCCAGAACAGCAGTACAACAAGGACTTAGGGCGTTCATAGCCAGAACAGCAGTACAACAGGGACTTAGGGCCGTTCATAGCCAGAACAGCAGTACAACAAAGGACTTAGGGCCGTTCATAGCCAGAACAGCAGTTCAACAAAGGACTTAGGGCCGTTCATAGCCAGAACAGCATACAACAAAGGACTTAGGGCCGTTCATAGCCAGAACAGCAGTACAACAAAGGACTTAGGGCCGTTCATAGCCAGAATAGCAGTACAACAAAGGAGACCAGGACAACATCAAACAGAAGGACCCCGCAAGAAGTGGACACAACAAGGACTTAGGGCCGTTCATAGCCAGAACAGCAGTACAACAAAGGACTTAGGGCCGTTCATAGCCAGAACAGCAGTACAACAAAGGACTTAGGGCCGTTCATAGCCAGAACAGCAGTTCAACAAAGGAGACCAGGACAACATCAAACAGAAGGACCTCGCAAGAAGTGGACATAACACAACAAGGACTTAGGGCCGTTCATATCCAGAACAGCAGTACAACAAAGGACTTAGGGCCGTTCATAGCCAGAACAGCAGTTCAACAAAGGAGACCAGGACAACATCAAACAGAAGGACCCCGCAAGAAGTGGACACAACAAGGACTTAGGGCCGTTCATAGCCAGAACAGCAGTACAACAAAGGAGACCAGGACAACACCAAACAGAAGGACCCCGCAAGAAGTGGACACAACAAGGACTTAGGGCCGTTCATAGCCAGAACAGCAGTACAACAAAGGAGACCAGGACAACACCAAACAGAAGGACCCCGCAAGAAGTGGACACAACAAGGACTTAGGGCCGTTCATAGCCAGAACAGCAGTACAACAAAGGACTTAGGGCCGTTCATAGCCAGAACAGCAGTTCAACAAAGGACTTAGGGCCGTTCATAGCCAGAACAGCAGTACAACAAAGGACTTAGGGCCGTTCATAGCCAGAACAGCAGTTCAACAAAGGAGACCAGGACAACATCAAACAGAAGGACCCCGCAAGAAGTGGACACAACAAGGACTTAGGGCCGTTCATAGCCAGAACAGCAGTTCAACAAAAGAGACCAGGACAAGACTCTGCCTGGCTGTGTCTGCTATGGGAAAAATCCACATTGGATTGACAGAAAACAAGCCTGACAACTTTCCAGTGGAGATCAAACCTTGTAAACACTGGCGGTTTTCCTTTTCCTGCAGAGATACGTGAATGAATTAAAGAGAAGGCACATTCCCTCTATAAAGAGAAGGCACATTACCTCTATAAAGAGAAGGTGCATTCCCTCTATAAAGAGAAGGCACATTCCCTCTATAAAGAGAAGCCACATTACCTCTATAAAGAGAAGGCGCATTCCACCTATAAAGAGAAGCCACATTCCCTCTATAAAGAGAAGGCACATTCCCTCTATAAAGAGAAGGCACATTCCCTCTCAGCTGAACATTGACAGAAGGCACATTCCCTCTATAAAGAGAAGGCACATACCCTCTATAAAGAGAAGGCACATTCCCTCTATAAAGAGAAGGCACATTCCCTCTCAGCTGAACACTGACAGAAGGCACATTCCCTCATAAAGAGAAGGCACATCCCCTCTATAAAGAGAAGGCACATTCTCTCTATAAAGAGAAGGCACATTCCCTCTGTAAAGAGAAGGCACATCCCCTCTATAAAGAGAAGGCACATTCCCTCTCAGCTGAACACTGACAGAAGGCACATTCCCTCTCAGCTGAACACTGACAGAAGACACATTCCCTCTCAGCTGAACACTGACAGAAGGCACATTCCCTCCCAGCTGAACACTGACAGAAGGCACATTCCCTCTCAGCTGAACACTGACAGAAGGCACATTCCCTCTCAGCTGAACACTGACAGAAGGCACATTCCCTCTCAGCTGAACACTGACAGAAGGCACATTCCCTCTCAGCTGAACACTGACAGAAGACCTGGAGCGAAACACCCAGGAAACAGAGAATACAGATCTATGGTTTATACAGATTTTTGATATTCCATGATCAATCTATAAAGCATGACTACGTCAGGCAGCACTTCAGCACATATGTTAACTGAAGATTAGCTTTCCTCGTAGTCATCAAATGCCATGACAGGCTTGTCTTGAACAGGCAAGTATCTGGCTATAACACCCTGACCACTACAGGCTTGTCTTGAACAGACTAGTATCTGGCTATAATACCCTGACCATGACAGGCTTGTCTTGAACAGGCATGTATCTGGCTATAACACCCTGACCATTACTGGCTTGTCTTGAACATGCAAGTATCTGGCTATAACACCCTGACCATTACAGGCTCGCCTTGAACAGGCAAGTATCTGGCTATAACACCCTGACCATTACAGGCTTGCCTTGAACAGGCAAGTATCTGGCTATACCACCCTGACCATTACAGGCTTGTCCTGAACAGACAAGTATCTGGCTATAACACCCTGACCATTACAGGCTTGACTTGAACAGACATGTATGTGGCTATAACACCCTGACCATTACAGGCTTGTCCTGAACAGACTAGTATCTGGCTATAACACCCTGACCATTACAGGCTTGTCCTGAACAGACTAGTATCTGGCTATAACACCCTGACCATTAAGGCTTGTCCTGAACAGACTAGTATCTGGCTATAACACCCTGACCATTACAGGCTTGTCCTGAACAGACTAGTATCTGGCTATAACACCCTGACCATTACAGGCTTGTCCTGAACAGACTAGTATCTGGCTATAACACCCTGACCATGACAGGCTTGTCTTCAACAGACAAGTATCTGGCTATAACACCCTGACCACTACAGGCTTGTCTTCAACAGGCAAGTATCTGGCTGTAACACCCTGACCATGACAGGCCTGTCTTGAACAGGCAAGTATCTGGCTATAACACCCTGACCATTACAGGCTTGTCTTGAACAGGCAAGTATCTGGCTATAACACCCTGACCATTACAGGCTTGTCCTGAACAGACTAGTATCTGGCTATAACACCCTGACCATTACTGGCTTGCCTTGAACAGACTGTTATCTGGCTATAACACCCTGACCATTACTGGCTTGCCTTGAACAGGCAAGTATCTGGCTATAACACCCTGACCATTACAGGCTTGTCTTGAACAGACAAGTATCTGGCTATAACACCCTGACCATTACAGGCTTGTCTTCAACAGGCATGTATGTGGCTATAACACCCTGACCATTACTGGCTTGTCTTCAACAGGCAAGTATCTGGCTATAACACCCTGACCATTACAGGCTTGTCCTGAACAGACAAGTATCTGGCTATAACACCCTGACCACTACAGGCTTGTCCTGAACAGGTAAGTATCTGGCTATAACACCCTGACCACTACAGGCTTGTCCTGAACAGGTAAGTATCTGGCTATGACACCCTGACCACTACAGGCTTGTCTTCAACAGGCAAGTATCTGGCTATTACACCCTGACCATGACA
Source organism: Conus canariensis (assembly GCA_033310375.1). Classification (NCBI taxonomy): domain Eukaryota; kingdom Metazoa; phylum Mollusca; class Gastropoda; order Neogastropoda; family Conidae; genus Conus; species Conus canariensis. Next base: position 65,551,432 of record CM065734.1, read on the forward strand.
GGCTTATCTTCAACAGGCAAATATCTGGCTATAACACCCTGGTCAAGACCATTCTGCAGGGTACGGTGGAGAGTGGACGTCCCAACTGCCGACCGACAAAGTTCTGGTGAAGACCTGGTGTGGTCAACACACCTCTACCCAGTCGTGCAGAACTTAGCACTGGGCCGTCACAGCGGAGCTGGATCCCCGCCCAGCTGTGCAGGACTTAACACTGGGCCGTCACAGCGGAGCTGGATCCCCGCCCAGCCGTGCAGGACTTAGCACTGGGCCGTCACAGCGGAGCTGGATCCCCGCCCTGCCGAACGTCCGTCACTGCGCCCGTGGGATCAACCGCCATGGAACAACAGCTACAACAACAATCATCATACAATTGCAGCTGTTGCTGCTGCTGCTGCTACTACTACCACTATTGCTATTACTTCTTCTACTATTACAACAACAACAAATGCTACTACTACTACTACAACTGCTGCTGCTGCTGCTGCTGTTCTTGCTCCGTCGCTTCTGCCGCTACTAAACCCCTCATCCTTAAGTTGCAGAGCATGTGTCATCTTTCACAAAAAAGCTCTTGGAATGAACCATTCTGTGATCATGTTATCTTTACTGACAACACAGTAAATCGTCCCAGAGATTAAAAAAACAAAAAAGAAAAAGAAAAACCTCAGTCAAGGAACGGTGTGAGATTTTTGTTGGCATGCCTGGGATGGCAAACAGCAAAACCTAACAGCCGCAGCACTAAGCGGCCAATGGCAGTAACAGACAGGCACAGAGGTGCTTCGCTCAACGCTCAGCCTGAAAAGAATGAGCAGAAGACTGAAAAAAAGATAATGAAAAAAAAAGTAGCAACCAATAATAAAAAAACACACACGCACCAACCGTCGCCATTTCCCACACCAGCTCTCTCTCTCTCTCTTCTCTCTCTCTCTCTCTCTCTCTCTCTCTCTCTCTCTCTCTCTCTCTCTCTCTCTCTCATGCCCAATATCCAAAGCGCGGGGAGAAACCAATCGGGTCCATGTGGATTCAGTTTGTAAGGGCTTTTGAAAGGAGCCATACCTGCTAATTGGTTAACATAAGTGCAGGTGATGTGTACCGGTGCTGCGGAGATAGAGAGAGAGAGAGAGAGAGAGAGAGAGAGAGAGAGAGAGAGAGAGAGAGAAAGAGAGAGAGAGAGAGACGGAAGAAGAAGAAGAAGAAGAGAGAGAAGAAGAACAAGAAAAAGAACAAGAAGAAGAACATGAAGGAGAAGAAAGAAGAAGAGAAGAAGAAGAAGAAGAAGAAGAAGAAGAAGAAGAAGAAGAAGGAGGAGGAGGAGGAGGAGGATGAGGAGGAGGATGAGGAGGAGGAGGAGGAGATGATGAAGAAGAAGGAGAACAAGAAGAAGAAGAAGAAGGAGTAGAAGGGGAAGAACTTTATACAGTTAAGAACTCAGATTTTTGGCAGAGCCTGTTCCTCTAATCTGTCCTTGCTGAGGGTGAGGAGTTGTGTGTGTGTGTGTGTGTGTGTGGTGTGTGTGTGTGTGTGTGTGTGTGTGTGTGTGTGTGTGTGTGTGTGTGTGTGAAAGAGAAACAATGAAAGGGAGAGAGAAAAACAGAGACAGACAGAGAGACAGACAGACAGAGACATTTTGTGTATATGTGTGTCAGTGAGAGAGAGAGAGAGAGAGAGAGAGAGAGAGAGAGAGAAGGAGAGAGAGAAGAGAGAAGGAGAGAGGAAGAGACAGAGAGAGACAGAGAGAGAAGAGGAGACAGAGAGGGACAGAGACAGGAGAGAGAGAGGAGAGAGAGAGAGAGAGAGAGAGAGAGAGAGAGAGAGAGAGAGAGAGAGAGAGAGAGGGGGACAGAGACAGAGACAGAACCTCGGTAACTATGCTGTGGATAGTGATAGCACTGCATGTACCTTGCCCTAAAATCATTTCCTGCAAGACAGCATTACAATAGTGTGCCCTCCTGTTCTCTCACTTGTCTCACAATGTGAACACGGTATCTGTTCCAGAGTGTGTTCACTTTCATACTGATGTACAATAATTTTACGACACGCTAAGTTTGAATGAATCATGTTGTTATTATTTTGATCTCTCACTTGTCTCACAATGTGAACACGGTATCTGTTCCAGAGTGTGTTCACTTTCATACTGATGTACAACAATTCTACGACACGCTAAGTTTGAATGAGTCATGTTGTCATTATTTTGATTTGCATTTCTAGATTCAAAGTTAACGCATTTGATCAACAGTTCTTGTGCATTAAATCTCTCACCGTTTTTCACATGAAAATCCCATTCTCGCCATCTACAACTGTACCATTCTTTTTTCAATCCCATTATTGCCATCTACAACTGTACCATTCTTTTGTCAATCCCATTCTCGCCATCTACAACTGTACCATTCTTTTGTCAGTCCCATTCTCGCCATCTACAACTGTACCATTCTTTTGTCAATCCCATTCTCGCCATCTACAACTGTACCATTCTTTTTTCAATCCCATTATTGCCATCTACAACTGTATCATTCTTTTGTCAATCCCATTCTCGCCATCTACAACTGTACCATTCTTTTTTCAATCCCATTCTCGCCATCTACAACTGTATCATTCTTTTGTCAATCCCATTCTTGCCATCTACAACTGTACCATTCTTTTTTCAATCCCATTCTCGCCATCTACAACTGTATCATTCTTTTGTCAATCCCATTCTTGCCATCTACAACTGTACCATTCTTTTTTCAATCCCATTCTCGCCATCTACAACTGTACCATTCTTTTTTCAATCCCATTCTTGCCATCTACAACTGTACCATTCTTTTGTCAATCCCATTCTCGCCATCTACAACTGTACCATTCTTTTGTCAATCCCATTCTTGCCATCTACAACTGTACCATTCTTTTTTCAATCCCATTCTTGCCATCTACAACTGTACCATTCTTTTGTCAATCCCATTATTGCCATCTACAACTGTACCATTCTTTTGTCAATCCCATTATTGCCATCTACAACTGTACCATTCTTTTTTCAATCCCATTCTTGCCATCTACAACTGTACCATTCTTTTGTCAATCCCATTCTCGCCATCTACAACTGTATCATTCTTTTTTCAATCCCATTCTCGCCATCTACAACTGTATCATTCTTTTTTCAATCCCATTCTCGCCATCTACAACTGTACCATTCTTTTTTCAATCCCATTCTCGCCATCTACAACTGTACCATTCTTTTGTCAATCCCATTCTTGCCATCTACAACTGTACCATTCTTTTGTCAATCCCATTCTCGCCATCTACAACTGTATCATTCTTTTGTCAATCCCATTCTCGCCATCTACAACTGTACCATTCTTTTGTCAATCCCATTCTCGCCATCTACAACTGTATCATTCTTTTGTCAATCCCATTCTCGCCATCTACAACTGTACCATTCTTTTTTCAATCCCATTCTCGCCATCTACAACTGTATCATTCTTTTGTCAATCCCATTCTCGCCATCTACAACTGTACATTCTTTTGTCAATCCCATTCTCGCCATCTACAACTGTACCATTCTTTTGTCAATCCCATTCTTGCCATCTACAACTGTACCATTCTTTTGTCAATCCCATTTCGCCATCTACAACTGTACCATTCTTTTGTCAATCCCATTCTTGCCATCTACAACTGTACCATTCTTTTTTCAATCCCATTCTTGCCATCTACAACTGTACCATTCTTTTGTCAATCCCATTCTTGCCATCTACAACTGTATCATTCTTTTGTCAATCCCATTCTCGCCATCTACAACTGTACCATTCTTTTGTCAATCCCATTCTTGCCATCTACAACTGTACCATTCTTTTGTTCAATCCCATTCTCGCCATCTACAACTGTACCATTCTTTTGTCAATCCCATTCTCGCCATCTACAACTGTACCATTCTTTTTTCAATCCCATTCTCGCCATCTACAACTGTACCATTCTTTTGTCAATCCCATTCTCGCCATCTACAACTGTACCATTCTTTTGTCAATCCCATTCTCGCCATCTACAACTGTACCATTCTTTTGTCAATCCCATTATTGCCATCTACAACTGTACCATTCTTTTGTCAATCCCATTCTCGCCATCTACAACTGTACCATTCTTTTGTCATCCCATTCTCGCCATCTACAACTGTATCATTCTTTTGTCAATCCCATTCTTGCCATCTACAACTGTACCATTCTTTTGTCAATCCCATTCTGCCATCTACAACTGTACCATTCTTTTGTCAATCCCATTCTGCCATCTACAACTGTACCATTCTTTTGTCAATCCCATTCTGCCATCTACAACTGTACCATTCTTTTGTCAATCCCATTTTGCCATCTACAACTGTACCATTCTTTTGTCAATCCCATTCTCGCCATCTACAACTGTACCATTCTTTTGTCAATCCCATTCTCGCCATCTACAACTGTACCATTCTTTTTTCAATCCCATTCTCGCCATCTACAACTGTACCATTCTTTTTTTTCAAAGTCAGTGGAAAATTGATGTACCACCTCTACGCCTTGATTTAACCCCCTCCCCCTCAACCCAATCACGTACCATTTGCAAGGAATATCAGATGCCCAGTTTGTCTTGTCGTCAAGTGCAAATCAAACAATATTGAATATGTTTCTTGTGGCAAGTTCCACTCATCCATTTTGTTGTCAGCTTTAAGAAATACTGTGCACAACTTTCGGTTGAATTTAAACTGGGGCTGTATTTGTCATAGCTTCTCCATGAAATAAATCACTTGTTGGTTGACATTTCCACTTGTTGGTTGACATTTCCTGACATGTTTTTTTCATCCCCAAAAGATGCGCCTTTTCAGAGCGGTGGTCTGCAATTCTTGGTCTCCCCAGTTCAGCCCCTTGTTGAACAACTGGGCGTGTTCGTACGTCAAATAGTCTCCGATAAGCCTGGGATTACATTTTAACTAAACAAATGTTTGAAGCTGTATATATTAACAGCGCATGTTTTTGCTCTGCTGCAAGATTCTGACACCGCCACATAGTAAATATCCATTTTGCAGAAAAGTTGATACATAAACATTTATATACATTAACAACAGGCAGAAGAATGAAAGAAAGAGGGGAAAGGAAAGAGACAGAGAGGTCGAGACATACAGAGAGAGAGAGAGAGAGAGAGAGAGAGAGAGAGAGAGAGAGAGAGAGAGAGACGACAGACAGAAGACAGACAGACAGACAGACAGACGGACGGACTGAGACAGACAGACAGACAGATAGAGAGAAATTTTCTTGCAGAGCATCAGCTGAACCGTTATTACCCATCCAGTCTTCATCTTTTACACACACACACACACACACACACACACACACACACACACACACACACACAACACACACACTCACTCACACGCCCTCGCGAGCACAGAACAGAAAGAAAAAACAAAAAGAAGGAAAAGCGTTGGAAAGTCTTGAGGGCCAACAGGAGAAAACAAACAGAAATCTGCCCTGTTCAGTTTTTAGAGATGAGTTCGGCGCACACCTGCAGAGTACGATCCCTGCTCCTATCTTCCCCTCCTATCCCCTCCCCCCCCCTCTCCCCTCTCCCCTGTAAAGAGGAAAACCATTCATTTCTCTCCGCCCTTCTTCACGCCCCCTCCCTCCCCCCCCCCCCCTTGTCCTTGTTTTTCTTTCTTCTGTCTCTCATCCCCCCCCCATTCCTCTTTCTCCACCCCCTCCCAGCCTCTCCAATGCACAAGATAAACAGCTGTCGAAGTATAGCAGAGGAATTGGGCAAATGTCAGGGAGTAGGGGGAAGGGGCGGCTGCAGGACTGAAGCACCAGACTGCCATGTCTTTGACGAGGTATAGCCGAGGAACTGGGCAAACTGTCAGGGAGTAGGGGGAAGGGGCGGCTGCAGGACTGAAGAACCAGACTGCCATGTCTTTGACGAGGTATAGCCGAGGAACTGGGCAAACTGTCAGGGAGTAGGGGAAAGGGGGCGGCTGCAGGACTGAAGAACCAGACTGCCATGTCTTTGACGAGGTATAGCCGAGGAACTGGGCAAACTGTCAGGGAGTAGGGGAAAGGGAGCGGCTGCAGGACTGAAGAACCAGACTGCCATGTCTTTGACGAGGTCAGGTGAAGAGCGGGGAGGAAACGTTTCCCCCTTTGTTAGCTGGTTTGTTTTCTGGTTCGTCGATGATTGATTATCAAACCGTTTTTATTCCCTGATTGCTGTGACAAGTACTGAGACACTAACTCAAACTCAAATACTTTAATTGCAAAGGCCACCAACCTCTCTGAGGTCAAGAACAAAAGTAGAACACACACGGGCTCGGCGCATATACTGAAAATTATGAAAGAAAATATTTGCATAACAAAATGTTCTTCCTGAAATTACTTAGGCATTTGTGAGTTGACTGATAACAGTTCCTCTCTTCGTTTTAGTGCTTTAAAAATGAACATAGCTTCAGAGCGAGTTACAATCCTCTTTTCATTTTACAGTAAAAGAAGCAATGACACTTGATACACTTGATGAACATTTCTTGTATGAGGCAAAATGTATTTATCTCTTAAATCTTTATAGGATGGACAGACAATCAAAAAATGTATTTCGTCCTCGATTTGATTACAGAATGGACAATTTTGGAGTTTAGTGTATATCTTTTATGGATATTCAAATCACTAATACCAAGTCGAAATCTCACTAACACTTTGCGAAATTTAGGAATGAGACACTAAAGACATGAAGTCCGACGTGTCGAGTTGCGGTGCGCATGCGCCAATGACACTATCAAAGAGTGAGGTAAGGAAAATGGACACCCAACCCCTTTAGCGCATTGACAAATGCAGAAAGCAGGGGCGGAATCAATAAAAGGAGTTGTACCACCACTCCATGAAAAACGACCAGATGGTCAGAGGCAGCCACTCTTTCCACTCCATGAAAAACGACCAGCTTGTCAGAGGCAGCCATTCTTTCCACTCAGGGAAAAATGACCTGCTTGTCCACGACAGCAGTCTCACTACTCAACGAAAATCGACCAGCTTGTCCGTGACAGCCAGTCTCACCACTCAATTAATAAAAAAAAAATACCAGCTTGCCAGTGCAAGCGAGTCCATCGCTGATGCCATGATGATTGATGCTTCCTCGTATTTCTTGCACACCAGACGGCAAAGACTGATTTATAGCCTTGCCTGGAACATCTTCGACATGAATCACAATCACCATCACAGGAGACACACTCTCTGCATGTTACATCAACACACGAATTACCATCCCAGGAGACACATTCTTTGCATGTTACATCAACACACGAATTGCCATCCCAGCAGACACATTCTTTGCATGTTACATCAACACACGAATTGCCATCCCAGGAGACACATTCTTTGCATGTTACACCAGATGACAAAGACTGATTCATAGCCTTGCCTGGAACATCTTCAACATGAATCACAATCACCATCACAGGAGACACACTCTTTGCATGTTACATCAACACATGAATTACCATCCCAGGAGACACATTCTTTGCATGTTACATCATATCAGCACATGAATAACCATCCCAGGAGACACATTCTTTGCATGTTACATCAACACATGAATTACCATTCCAGGAGACACATTCTTTGCATGTTACATCATATCAGCACATGAATTACCATCCCAGGAGACACATTCTTTGCATGTTACATCATTCAGCACATGAATTACCATCCCAGGAGACATTTCTTTGCATGTTACATCAACACACGAATTGCCATCCCAGGAGACACATTCTTTGCATGTTACACCAGATGACAAAGACTGATTCATAGCCTTGCCTGGAACATCTTCAACATGAATCACAATCACCATCACAGGAGACACACTCTTTGCATGTTACATCAACACATGAATTACCATTCCAGGAGATACATTCTTTGCATGTTACATCATATCAGCACATGAATTACCATCCCAGGAGACACATTCTTTGCATGTTACATCATATCAGCACATGAATTACCATCCCAGGAGACACATTCTTTGCATGTTACATCATATCAGCACATGAATTACCATCCCAGGAGACACATTCTTTGCATGTTACATCATATCAGCACATGAATTACCATCCCAGGAGACACACTCTTTGCATGTTACATCAACACACGAACAGCATCTGACCCAGAGTCGATCCAATCAAAATCGCCCGGCAGATTCTATTCTCGCTGGCAGACGTCAATCCTGAAACTCATCCAACCACAATATCGGAAATGTAGTCCCGTGGCTCGTCTTCTGATAACCCTATCTTTCCACCCCCTTCCCATCTCACCTCTCTCCCCTCCATCTCCTTCATCATGTTTACCGTCTTCTGATGTGCGTGTGATGGATGACGCCTGTCGTGACTGATGTACTGATTGTCAGGCGATCCCTCACCATGTCGTGTCAAACCAGCATGTCTGTGCCGTGCGGGACTCCGTGGCATGCGGTCGTCCGGCGGCCGTGACGGGTGCTTGGACAGTCAGGGATTTCCACAGTCTTCAGTCATGCACGACTACATACAGGCTTTTTGTGTGTTAGGTCGGTTGTTCCCTTTTCTGTACGAAAGACGTATAAGTTATTCTAGATAGGACTTTTTTTTGTTTTAACCTCTGCAGTGGCAGAATCGGTAGTGGGCGTAGTAGTAGTAGTGGTGGTGGTAGTAAAAGCAACAGCAGCAACAGCCACACTAGTGATAGTAATAACAGTAGCAACAAAGCAGCAGAACAAGTAACAACAACAATAGTTGCAGTAACAACTGCAGAGCTAGTAATATAACAACAATAACAACAACAATAATAACGATGATAATAATAATAGTAATAATGATGATGATAATAATAATAATATAATGATGATAATGATAACAGTTCTGTTAAAAAGTAGCATCAGTCACACCAACAGCTGGCACAGCGGCTCTAAAAACAGCAATGCCCACAGCAGTTAAACCTTGTTCGCTTGTAGTTGTAATAGCAGCAGTAACCTATTAATTCTGGACGCCATTTATAAACAAGTCGTCTCAGCAGCACCAGTGGCGATAGTGTCAATTGTCATGTTAGGGAAGTTCCATTTCTGAGAGTCATTCATGTGAGTATAACCCCTCTGTTGTTTGCGGGTTCACCCATTTGTCTTTAAAACACAGCTTCCTTTTTTCACTATCAGATGACCCGGAAAGGGAACTAGCACGTGCTGCTCGTAGTTTTTTTAAATATTGTTTTTTAAGCTTCCTCTTCTTAATTGATTTATATGAACAGCGCAGCCCCATTTCGTTTTCAAACGTCACTCGCTATCTGTTGCATCTCGTTTTCTTTTTGTGGAGAGAAGTGGGTAAAACAGAGTGGAAGGGGGAGGGGTGAGGAGAAAGCGTGTGTGTGTGTATATATATATATATATATATATATGTGTGTGTGTGTGTGTGTGTGTGTGTGTGTGTGTGTGGTGTGTGTGGTGTGTGTGTGTGTGTGTGTGTGTGTGTGTTGTTTGTGTGTGTGTGTGTGTGTGTGTGTTTGTGTTGTGTGTGTGTGTGTGTGTGTGTGTGTGTGTGTGTGTGTGTTGTGAAAGGTGCTGCCAATTTTACAATTCACTTTGAACAAAAATATTCTTGTTTTCTCTTTGCTAACTTCCTGTTACCGTTTTGTCTTCCATTCCCATTTTTAAAAAATGCTTTAATTAAAACTTGAAGAGATCAAGATTCAACTGAAGAAACAAACATGTATGTCTATCTTAAGAAGGAAAAAAAACTCCATCATGACGCCTAAGAAAGACGCCCTCCATATTAGCCCCCATCCACCCCCACCCCCACATTTTTTTTAACAAGGAAGATTGTAGGAAAATAAACAAACCGGCCCAAGCAGCTCTATACGGATAACACAGATAAACGTACGTTTGGACAGTTTTACAGCCAATTTCCTCTTCAGAGAGAGAGAGAGAGAGAGAGAGAGAGAGAGAGAGAGAGAGAGAGAGAGAGAGGAGGAGAGAGGGAGGGAGGGAGGGAGGGAGGGGGAAGAAATAGAGAGATAGAGAAATAGAGAGAAATAGAGAGAGAGAGAGAGGGGGGGAGAGACAGAGAGAGACAGACAGACAGACAGACCAAAGAGAGAGAGAGAGAGAGAGAGAGAGAGAGAGAGAGAGAGAGAGAGAGAGAGAGAGAGAGAGACTCGTGACTCGTGACTTTAATGTGAGGCCATCAGCCTATTCACATGAGTACGCAACAAGACATATACATCAATTTTATATAATCAGAACAAGATTCGCCACAACTGCAACGAAACATTCTTCCCTGACAGTATGTACATGCAGAATTCTATCTTGAATCATACATTAACACTACTTGGTACATTCTTCCTTATGAACGTAATGTAAGTATATATATTATTATTTTAAAACTCATGATATTAATGCTGTTGATACTATCATACAAAACACATGTTTTCTATTTCGTTACCCTCATCATATTTCGTTTATACAGTGAAGACCTTTCTTCCCTGCGTCGTAAGATTCTCCGGAAAGCTGTACTATTTTAAGCATCTTTTGTTTACATCAATTACGCATGCGCAAAATAAGCCTATCACCCTCTCCGGTGCAAAGGTAAACCCCGAATCTTGAGTCTACATAACAAAGCTGCCATGCTGACCTTTGACACACAGAGTGTGTTCTTCTGTGGTCGTGTTCGTGTGGTGTTGGACTTGTGTTGTTTATATTCATTGGATTTAGCAGCCCCATGGATAAATTACTAAAACCTTGTTGCTTTCCATGTTCAGGTTGGTACATTCCTTCAGTTTTTTCACTTTAATTGTCGTTTTCCCTATTTCTTTTCAGCCTATGACCCTGTCATATTCTGTCCCATGGGTCTTGTCGACACTTGACTCGCACACTGTGTCTTGACCGCCGCCGACCAGAGGAGTCTCTTAATGGTCGGATCCCTAGAATTCAGACTTGGATAATTCAAAACAGAGAGAGAGAGAAGAGACAGAAAGAGAGAGAGAGAGACAGAAAGAGAGAGAGACAGAGACAGAGACAGAGAGACTAGACGGGCAGGCTCTCTGTCCACTTCCTACAACACTTGGTTTAATCAAATCACAATTCTATCCAGCTTTCATCCGTCTTTTATCTTTTGTCTTTCTCGTAAAGTTGCAGCGTCTATGCTTTGTTCTATTCTATGAACTGAGCTTGGGGATGGGGATTGTGGGATGGGGAGTGGGGGGGGGGGGGGGGGATGCTGTTCTTCCGGACGAGAAAATAAACCCAAGATCCTATGTGCGGAATGCACTTTGCGCACGTGAAATAACCCTCGACCCTAAGGGAACTGCACCTGACAAATTCTTTCGGAAAATACACTGTTAGTGAACCAAAAGCACACAACACACACACACACACACACACACACACACACACACACACAAGCATGCATCACGCACGCGCGCCACACATACACAAGCACGCACAGCACGCATGCACGCACGCACGCACGCACCACGCACGCACGCACGCAGCACGCACACACACACACACCACACACACACACACAGCCATGGCGTACGTGTTCTTCCCGAGGACAAGAGCCCTGAATTTGCACACACAATGAAATACATGGCAACAATGAAATCCTACATTTCAACCCAATCCAACGTGCTGCACTCGCCAGGATACCTGGGAAAGCAGACGGCACAGCACTGCATTGCCCCACCGCAATACCCTGGATAGACGCTCCATCTACAGATGAGTGTATCAGCAAACAACTAACCACGATCCTGACGACTGCTCAGTGTCGGCCTTAACCAATGAACACGACCGCCCTGACTCGGCGGCATTGCAGAGTCTCCACTGGTGCGTTGCCTCGTGACGATCTAATTATGGATTGCTGCCTGTGGTCTGCCGGTATGGGTGTAAGAGGTCTGAGGGGGATGGCACGGGAGATCACACAGCAGAGATATCAGGCTCAGGGCAGTATCTGTCGCATCACCCCTGCAAATAACTTTTTTTTTTCTTTTGCTGTCCCATCTTCTGTGCCACCTCAGTGACATTGCACCCACGTCTCTCATTCCAACACCCCGTCCACAGCCATAGCTCGGTCAGTCCCGCCGCAGCCCCGGCACCGGCAATCCACAGGGAGCAGTCAATGTAAAGTCGCCAAGAAGCAACCGACCGGAGGAGACACTGCACTGCCGCTGAGTCACTTCGGTGGTGTTCAGTGGCGCCTGTTCTGATCCAACATACGCAGGACACCACCTACTAAGCCCCCTACTGACGACAATAATTGCTTAGTCGCGGAGCCGGCGTGAGTGAGCTCTCCCTCCGGAGGGCGCCACCCCGTCCATCTAACGACAGCCCCCATGGACTGGCCGATACCGGTGACCGACGTACCCCTGCAAAATATGGGTCAATGCGTAAAAGGGGGAGGAGGGAGGGTAGGGGGAAGCAGGGAGACGGTATGGAAGAAGAAGGGACTGACTGTGGAGCGGGGCAGGGACTTCTAAAGCGGTGGCCACGTGACACGGAACACAACTCCAAAGATCAGGCGACCAGTCTGGGACCGACTATCACAGCTGATGAACTTTAACCCTGACACGACACGTGGTAATACACCCCTACCCCGATAAAGCAAAAACCGTCCAATTTTATTGCACCGCCCATCTCCGCCAGCGCTAGCTTCAAAGGAATTTCACTGCCCTCACCCCGACATGGAGTCGACATGAGAGCAGGGGGGTAGCCGTGGACAAAGCGAAATTCCAGCCCGCCGGTGAGTCAGGCTGAAAGCGGGGCGATAGGGATCAGTGCTTGTCCCTGACACCGGCTATCAGCCTCTGGCAGTGTACATGACCTCACAGTTATGAAAAGTTTCCCAGGACCAGATACAAGCTCGTCTACGAGAGCCTGTACGCTTCAAACGTCGACGATAACAGCTTTGTGTGTGACAACTTTTTCTTTAATCAAGAAAACGACGACCATCATCATTTGTATTCAGTGAACACAGTGATAATCACCGATACTGTTGCTTCATGATCACTTTTTTTTGTTTTTTGCTTTTTAAGCCTGATGCCGTGGTCACACGTGTTGACAATAAAAACGTGTATTATGACTCGAGGAGAAAACGGATAATTATGACTCCGGAAAACAGGTAATTATGATTCATGTGCATGTGCGCTGGAACCATTGTTATCGTGCGGATTGTAGATTGTTTCGCTCAGATGCAGAATGAACATATGTCATAACTGTCTTCACCACTCAAGCTTACTAGGTCATAAGTTGCTGCTTTCTTTCTTTAGAATGAACATCTGTCATAACTGTCTCACACTCACAGCTTACTAGGGTCATAAAGTTGCTGCTTTCTTTCTTTAGAATGAACATCTGTCATAACTGTCTCACCACTCACAGCTTACTAGGGTCATAAGGTTGCTGCTTTCTTTCTTTAGAATGAACATCTGTCATAACTGCTCAATTCACACACTGGGTCTATTCTGCTTTTTTCTTTAATGACATGTTAACTGTCCACCTCAACTATAGGTATAGTGCTGCTTTCTTTCTTTTCATTCATGATCTGGTTTCGTAACTAAGTCAAAACCTGTGATCATCATTGTTTTCATGTCATACTCAGCGTTCTCTTACGATAATGATTAGTTTTTTTCCTGTGATGCTGATATTTATCATCACCGTTTTCTGATAGTGATTATTCTTTTCATCGCCAACACTGAAATCACGACCTTTCGAAGCACAATAACTCCCATACTCTTCACTCCCCGACTTTTTTCAGAGTTTCCACGCCACCTGCGGCGGTTCAGTCTTTCGTCAGCCTCGTGTAGCACGGTGCCGGCAGGTAAAACTTTTGATAACCGTTTCATCAACATTCCATCACAGCCCGTCAGACATGACTCCCTCCCTCTCTGCCACTCGGGCAGTAGTGCTGTCTTGTCCCGTCACGTGCAGGCGTCCGCCTCTTGTCTTCTTCCTTCAAGTCAGTCCTGGCAAGCTAACGGGGGTGTAACACAGCGAAGCTATCGGGAGAAGTTTGGGAATGGGGTGGGGCTGGGGGTGGGGATTGGGAGGGGGTGGGGGTGGTGGAGGCTGGAAGAAAAGGAGGCGGGGGGGGGGGGGGGGGGGGGGGGGGGGGGGCGTATGAGAGGTTCGATGGTGTGGGGATTTAGGTGAAGGGCGGGGGAAGGAGACGGAAACGATGGGCGGGGGAGGCGGCGGGGGGGGGGGGGGGGGGGGGTTCTATTTTTGCTGCAGCACACCAAGTGCACGGTATAGTAGAAACGTATCTGAATGCATAGGAACGCATCTGTGTGTGTGTGTGTGGTGTGTGTGTGTGTGTGTGGTGTGTGTGTGTGTGTGGTGTGTGTGTGTGTGTGTGTGTGTGTGTGTGTGTGTGTGTGTGTGTGTGCGTGCGTGCGTGCGCACGTGCGGCTTTGTTGTGTGTGTGTGTGTGTGTGTTGTTGTGTGTGTGTGTCTGTGTGTGAGTGCGTGTGCGTCTGCACGCGCGCGTATGCATGAGTGCGAGCATAGGCACATGCGCGAGCAGTTATGTAGAGGTCCGTGGTGTTTCAGATTCTGCAGCAGTCCTTATCACTTCCAAGGGAAGTGGGCCGACTCGTGGCTGCAGCCGTACGTGTACCCGAGTTTTTATATTTATATACATGTTTATTCATGTTATCTGTTTGTTTAACTCATTTACCACGCTGTCTGTCTGACTGTCCCTCTGATGCGCGCTCGCGCGTGTCATGTGTGCGTGTGTGCATGCGTGCGTGTATGCATGCGTGTGTGAGCGCGTGTATATGTGCGTGCATGCGTGCGTGTGTGCTTTCGTGCGTGTATACATGCGTGTGTGCGTGCGTGCGTGCATGCGTGCATGTGTGTGTATGTGCGTGTGTGTGTGTATGTGTGTGCGCGCGCGCGCGCGCGCGCGCGCGTGTGTGTGTGTGTGTGTCTTGGCCAACAGCAATAGCCATGCCCCTGTACAACGCGGACAAAATGGACACCACCACCATGACCACACGGGCACACATCGAAGCACGACGTCGAAGAGACGGCCTCTGGTCACCATCCGCTTCGTGGGACTCTGGCTCTTAACCCTTTCACTGCAACCACAACGTTCACCCCGCTAGGTATCTGGAAGGAGCAAACAACGTTCACTCCGCTAGGTATGTGGGAGGAGCAAACAACGTTCACCCCGCTAGGTATGTGGGAGGAGCAAACAACGTTCACCCCGCTAGGTATGTGGGAGGAGCAAACAACGTTCACCCCGCTAGGTATGTGGGAGGAGCAAACAACGTTCACCCCGCTAGGTATCTGGAAGGAGCAAACAACGTTCACCCGCTAGGTATGTGGGAGGAGCAAACAACGTTCACCCCGCTAAGTATGTGGGAGGAGCAAACAACGTTCACCCCGCTAAGTATGTGGGAGGAGCAAACAACGTTCACCCCGCTAGGTATGTGGGAGGAGCAAACAACGTTCACCCCGCTAGGTATGTGGGAGGAGCAAACAACGTTCACCCCGCTAGGTATGTGGGAGGAGCAAACAACGTTCACCCCGCTAAGTATGTGGGAGGAGCAAACAACGTTCACCCCGCTAAGTATGTGGGAGGAGCAAACAACGTTCACCCCGCTAGGTATGCGGGAGGAGCAACCACAACGTTCACCCCGCTAGGTATGCGGGAGGAGCAACCACAACGTTCACCCCGCTAGGTATGCGGGAGGAGCAACCACAACGTTCACCCCGCTAGGTATGCGGGAGGAGCAAACACAACGTTCACCCCGCTAGGTATGCGGGAGGAGCAACCACAACATTCACCCAGCTAGGTAATTGGGAGGAGCAACCACAACGTTCACCCCACTAGGTATGCGGGAGGAGCAACCACAACGTTCACCCCACTAGGTATGCGGGAGGAGCAACCACAACGTTCACCCCACTAGGTATGTGGGAGGAGCAACCACAACGTTCACCCGCTAGGTATTGGGAGGAGCAACCACAACGTTCACCCCGCTAGGTATGTGGGAGGAGCAACCACACCGTTCACCCCGCTAGGTATGTGGGAGGAGCCACCCCAAACGCTCCGTACGAAAAGCCATGGTCAGATCGTGAAGAAAGGATGAGATCCTGAACGAACAAACAAACAACAAAAAGGATTCATGACGTGAGGGGAGGGTAGGAGTCGACCAGTCGTAATTTGGACAGGTGTGGAGGTGTAGGGAGGGGAGGGTAGGAGTCGACCAGTCGTAATTTGGACAGGTGTAGGGAAGGGAGGGGGGGTAGGAGTCGACCAGTCGTAATTTGGACAGGTGTGGAGGTGTAGGGAAGGGAGGGGAGGGTAGGAGTCAACCAGTCGTGATGTGGACAGGTGTAGGGAAGGGAGGGAGGGTAGGAGGTGTAGGGA
>CM065734.1:65575288-65625288 GCA_033310375.1 Conus canariensis
GCTATGGAGCAAACCCCCACTCCAGAGAACCTAGTGAGGCACAACAACGCCAAAGAAGCTTTCAACCAACAGAAGAAAGCTGAACTCCAAAAGAGCTGGAACGAGAAGACCAGCAGCCTCAACATGGAGAAGGACACCAGCAAGCTGTGGAATCTGACAAAAGCCCTGAATGAAGACACCAGAGCGGGACACAGCAAAACCGTCATCGAGGAAAATGGTACACACCACACGGGAAGGAAAGCAGCAAACATCCTGGCAGAATTTTACAAAGAGGAAAGCAAAGCAACAATACCCATTGCCCGAGTGCAGGAAGTCAGCAAGGAAACCAGGGAGAAGCTGAAACACCAGAACCCTACACCGTCCATGATGTCAGCCTTCTCCATGACTGAACTCAATGCAGCCATTAAAAAACTAAAGCCAAAGAAAGCCCCAGGGAAAGATGGTGTTACCAATGACATGATCAGGAGACTTGGAACCACAGCAAAACAGAAGCTCCTTCTGATCATCAACCAGTCATGGAGCTCAGGGAAATTCCCAGACCGATGGAGAGAAGCAGTCATCATCCCCATCAGAAAGAAACAAAAAGACAAAACCAAGAAATCCAGCTACCGACCAATCAGCCTCCTCAGTTGTCTGGGCAAGGTGATGGAAAGAATGGTGAACACAAGACTGCTGAAACACCTGGAAGAAAATCACCTGCTCAGCAACACACAGTCAGCATACAGGAAAAACCACAGTACGGAAGACCAGCTTGTGTACCTCGCCCAACAGATCGAAAACGCCTTTCAGGAGAAGAAAAAGGTACTCGCTGTCTTTGTGGACCTGACCAAAGCCTTCGACAAGGTATGGAAGGAAGGACTTCTCCTGAAGCTGCTAAACAAGAAAGTGGAAGGGAATATGTACCGCTGGATACGCAACTTCCTCCAGTACCGCACAGCAAGAGTTCAGCTTGATGGGAAAATTAGCCACCGAATCACTCTACAACAAGGTGTACCACAAGGAGGAGTCATCTCCCCTACACTCTTTCTCATCTTCATTGATGACATCGCTGAGAAGCTCACCAAGCACATCTCCAGAGCTCTCCACGCCGACGATTTTGCTGCCTGGAGTGCTGCAGAACATTTAACCACAGCCAGCTACAGGATGCAGGAAGCACTGGAACACGTCGGAAGATGGGCCTCTGACTGGGGCGTAGAAATCAATGCCACCAAGACAGTGGCCACAGTCTTCTCGCTGTCGCCACTGCGAGAAACCATCAGCCTGAAAATAAATGGAAGAGAGCTAAAACAAGAAGACAACCCAATGTACCTAGGCATCAAGCTGGACAAGCGGCTTACTTGGAATCCGCACCTCAAGAACATTGAAAACGAAGCAGTCAGGAAGCTCGCCATCATGAAGAAGCTGGCCGGTACATCCTGGGGCGCAAACAGCAGCATCCTGCAGAAGGTGTATGTGGGTACCGTCAGACCAACCCTGGAGTATGGCAGTTCTGCATGGGCCACTGCATCCAAGACCAACACCAGTCGCCTGAACAAAGTGCAGAATGCAGGATTGCGACTGATCACTGGTGGGATGAAGACTACCCCAATCCAAGCCATGGAGAAGCTTACTAGTCTACATTCCCTCGAAGACAGACGCGAGGAGAAGGTTTTCATCCACAGTGAAAAGTTACTGCGTATGCCTACCCACCCCATGCACACCGAGATGCAGAACCCCACCAAAAACAGGCTAAAGAGAACAAGTTTCAACCACCTGTCTAAGAGCCTGCATCGCAGCAATGAAGACCTGCTGCCTGTTTCACCAGCCGAAATGGAGATGCTTCCAAATTTTGAGGAACCAGACAATCACCTGGAAGATGTCGCAATCATCACCGAAGTTCCTGGCATTAAAAGAATGGACCGTCAAGCCCCTCAAGTAATGAAAGCTCTAGCACAGGAGATGATCGCCAACCAATACAACCCCAGTGAGTGGACCCACGTCTTCACAGATGGATCCTCAGAAGGAGCAGTCAAGAATGGAGGAGCAGGGTTCTTCATCAGACACACCAATGGAAGATTGACACACAAGGCCTTCCCTACTGGAAAGATCTCCTCCAACTACAGAGCAGAGGCAATAGCACTGCTCCACGCAGTGAGGATCTTTCTGGAACCGGCCAGCCCATCACAGAAGGTTGTCTTCTTCACAGACTGCCGATCTCTGCTGCAGGGACTTCAGAACACAAGAAATGAACAACATACGCAAGACATCAAGGCTGCCCTCTATGAACTCTCAAAACAGTCTGTCATTACGCTTCAGTGGATTCCGTCTCATTGTGGGATCATGGGCAACGAAAAAGCTGATGCTCTCTCCAAAGCAGGCAGCAAAATGGAGCAGTTCAGCCACCCCGTGACCTACAGGGAGGCCAAGACCATCATCCACAACCAGTTTCAGTCCCAGTGGAAGAGAAGGCTGGGTGCAGAGAGTGGTGCTGACCCGATCCACCAGCTCCAAAGGCACCAGCAGACAATCCTCTTCAGACTGAGGACCGGCCACTGCAGACTGCTGAGCCACCTTAACCGCCTGAAGATCACCTACACTGACCAGTGTCCATGCGGCACTGGACCCCAGACCCCTGAACATGTCCTCCTGCGCTGTCCTACTCACGCAGCTCTACGACACAAAACCTGGCCGGGGGGAGCGGAGTTACAGGCGCAGCTTTGGGGAGCCCGTTCTGACCTGGAGAAGACCGCGGGCTTCATCATGGCGGCCGGGTTACAAGTCTGACGCATCCAGCTTCAATCGAACGCAGAAGAAGAAGTAATACAAACAGAACCTTCACGGGAGCATCGCATGGGTGTACCAGCCCATATTTCATGACTGCAGAGCCCATTGGCGAAAAACTCCACCGTCAAGCAACTACCGTGAGCATCCCACAGCCTTACTCATTGCTGTTCCGCTGACAGGTGAAGACAGTACAACTCTAGATACGGACAGGCTTTCACCTTGAGGTCTCACATGCCCTCCGAGAAGAATCCCAGGTCCTAGTCTTTCCTGCTGTCAACAGGACTTTCCCTGCGGTCGGTGGTCTTTCCTCACCGTCACTGGGCTTTTCCCTTGAGTCGGCCAAAAGGCTCATTGTCCACCAGCTTTTCTTAATGTTTAGAAAATAAGACATGCAATTGAAACATATGCATCCTTTATACGTAACGAACTGTCCCAATTTACGGTAGGATGGGCTGATTACGCGTCATGATACATGGCTTGGAGGAATCACCTTTCATTTTCTTTTTCTAATTGTCTATTTGATTTCATATGCATAGGAATTATACACATTTATGTGAATGCACCCCTCTTACTGGGGAAGGACCTTACCTATGTTCCCTTAACTTCCCCATTCTGACACCTTCTCTCTCATTCATCTCTTGCTTTGTGTCCTTTCTTTTTCCGTCGTGTATTATATAGCTATGGATTCATTAGGCAGCCATATTGTGGGATATGTTACTCTATTTCATACGAATTGGAGTAATTGTCAGGAAGGAATGTGAGAGCTTATTTTATGTCCATTAATAGAAAGTGCGTGGAAATATTCTTACTGGGTGTACAAGATATGTTCTTTACTTTTATGCGAGATAAAACAATTTCTTTTTTACCTCTCGCGTTTAAAGAAACTTGTATCTTGTCCGTATGGAAGGTAATCAGAAACCAGATTGTTTGAAGTTCAGTCTGTCCGTATGGAAGGTAATCAGAAGCCAGATTGTTTGAAGTTCAGTCTGTGTTCTGTATCTGACAGTTGACACGCTCTACCCTCTCCCTCCCTCCCCCCTCCCCTCCCTTCCCCTTCTTCCACGTCTCCCTCCTCCACTCCCATACACTCCTGCCCGCCACCCCCCTCCCTCCTCACTGCCCTCCATGCACACACCTCTTTCTTTTACCCGCTTCATATCCGGACTCATCTTCGCTTCGCCCTATTGTTGCATTGAAAAATGTGACTTATGTCACTGTCTAGCACTAAAAAATGTGAGTTATGTGACTGTCTAGCACTGAAAAATGTGAGTTATGTCACTGTCTAGCACTGAAAAATGTGAGTTATGTCACTGTCTAGCATAAAAACGATCCGCTCTTGATCTGCCCAGGACGCTAATGAGTCACCACGAACATTGTGGATTTGTTTAAGGAGCAAGAAGACAAACATACAGATAGACATACAGACAGCACATACTGTGTACATGAGATATACAAGTCGAGCCACAGGATTCGCCACATTTTGTAAACTCCAGCGCAGTCACTGGTAATTGTCAAGGCCTCGTTCACCTGTTGCTAGCAGTGTTATGCGAGCTCAGTAAACACACCGCCATTAGCAGAAGGAAGCCGCTTGTTAACACCACGGCGACACCTCACCGCAGGCTCCCCGCCTATCTGCTGCGTTGTCTGTGCACGTGCAAAATAATTGGACTAAGGATGGGGAAGGAGGGTGGATGCTTAACAAGAGGCTCGAGATTTTTCCTGCAAAGCTGAAACAAAATCAGCAGACTACAAATCGTTTTCCTATCTGCTGCTATCGGTAGGACAGAGACGAGCACCCTGTCTGTCTGTCTGTCTGTCTAGGCGTTTGCAAAGCTAACTCAAAAACTTTAGGGCGGATCCTCTTCAGCATTTTACAGAGAAACTGTGTGGTACTGAAAGAAGCGCCTTTTACAGAGACACTGTGTGGTACTGAGAGAAGCGCCTTTTACAGAGAAACTGTGTGGTACTGAGAGAAGCGTCTTTTACAGAGAAACTGTGTGGAACTGAGAGAAGCGTCTTTTACAGAGAAACTGTGTGGAACTGAAAGAAGCGCCTTTTACAGAGAAACTGTGTGGTACTGAGAGAAGCGTCTTTTACAGAGAAACTGTGTGGAACTGAGAGAAGCGTCTTTTACAGAGAAACTGTGTGGAACTGAAAGAAGCACCTTTTACAGAGAAACTGTGTGGTACTGAGAGAAGCGCCTTTTACAGAGAAACTGTGTGGAACTGAGAGAAGCGTCTTTACAGAGACACTATGTGGTACTGAGAGAAGCGCCTTTTACAGAGAAACTGTTTGGTACTGAGAGAAGCGCCTTTTACAGAGAAACTGTGTGGTACTGAGAGAAGCGTCTTTTACAGAGAAACTGTGTGGAACTGAGAGAAGCGTCTTTTACAGAGAAACTGTGTGGAACTGAAAGAAGCACCTTTTACAGAGACACTGTGTGGTACTGAGAGAAGCGCCTTTTACAGAGAAACTGTGTGGAACTGAGAGAAGCGTCTTTTACAGAGACGCTATGTGGTACTGAGAGAAGCGCCTTTTGCAGAGAAACTGGTACTGAGAGAAGCACCTTTTACAGAGAAACTGTGTGGAACTGAGAGAAGCGCCTTTTACAGAGAAACTGTGTGGTACTGAGAGAAGCACGTTTTACAGAGAAACTATGTGGTACTGAGAGAAGCGCCTTTTAAGAGAAACTATGTGGTACTGAGAGAAGCGCCTTTTACAGAGAAACTGTGTGGTACTGAGAGAAGCGTCTTTTACAGAGAAACTGTGTGGAACTGAGAGAAGCACCTTTTACAGAGAAACTATATGGTACTGAGAGAAGCACGTTTTACAGAGAAAACTATGTGGTACTGAGAGAAGCGCCTTTTACAGAGAAACTATGTGGTACTGAGAGAAGCACCTTTTACAGAGAAACTATGTGGTACTGAGAGAAGCACCTTTTACAGAGAAACTATGTGGTACTGAGAGAAGCACCTTTTACAGAGAAACTGTGTGGTACTGAGAGAAGCGCCTTTTACAGAGAAACTGTGTAGTACTGAGAGAAGCGCCTTTTACAGAGAAACTGTGTGGTACTGAGAGAAGCGCCTTTTACAGAGAAACTGTGTGGAACTGAGAGAAGCGCCTTTTACAGAGAAACTGTGTGGAACTGAGAGAAGCGCCTTTTACAGAGAAACTGTGTGGAACTGAGAGAAGCGCCTTTTACAGAGAAACTGTGTGGAACTGAGAGAAGCGCCTTTTACAGAGAAACTGTGTGGAACTGAGAGAAGCGCCTTTTACAGAGAAACTGTGTGGTACTGAGAGAAGCGCCTGGCTCCGAAGAAAATCTTATGCTTTCCTTAGGCTAAAAACAACAACAACAAACAAACAAGCAAAAACCCTTTTATCTTTCTTCCATACTTAGTTCCCTTGACATTCCAAAATTTTCCAAAGTAAAGGAAAATCTTTCCGGGTTAAACGGCTGATTTACCTATACTTGATTTCCCCTATTGTTCAGTTGCTGTGTTGACAAAAGCTGGTCAACAGTGAAGGGTTCTATCCCTTTTAATAGATTCAAAAAAGCAATTTATAACCAAGTTTTGTTTTTGTCTGGCAAATTCAGGTTGATGACTTAATGAACCTAACTCCCCGAGGTGGCCTAAAATTAGTCTTGCCTTCAAAAAATGATCCTGTTCCCCTCATCTCCACATTAGCGAAGAGTGTTAACTTTATTTGTTTTCTTTATACTTTCCAAATTCTCGAAGATGATTTCAAGCTTCATGTCTTTATCATCCTATTCCATTTTATTAACGATAGCCGCAAGGAAGTGCCAAACAGAAATGTACCGAAAAATAACATTTCCCAAATCCTGATGTTGATATGTCGTGTCTTAGTGGCCCCACCATGATGATGTCATTAACCAATCCTGTTGACGAGGAACGAGGCACAAAGCTGCACAGCACGTGCCCAGGCCAGGTGGAAACAATGATGACCTTCAGGATGGAGCTTTCATGCGCCAAGGCGACTGTTCCCATCCAGAGAAACAGCATGGCAGTGCTAGCCCTCTGAAAGAAACCTACACCTTCGAAGAAATTTTGGCTGTCCTATCAGGCTAAGTCTTTCCCAAGATCTCTTCACAGCAAGGGCTTTACCCGATTTCCTTCACCAAGCCATACAAGAGAAGAGGACTGATTACTCTACCTACACTCCTTTTCCCCTGGACCTACTTACTATTCAGCTGTTCTGTTGTGACGGACCGTTTTTCATCCGGTCACAAAGTTTCATGTGCGACCGTGCTTACCGGAAGGTAGTTGTCCGGAAGCCGGTTGCAAAATTTAGCTGACTGCTACTCACCGGCGCATTGCTATAAGCCGGGTGAGTTGCACCGGTTAGGCAGTCTCTGCAGTGATTCCGGCAATACAAGTCACAGAAGGCCGAAGAGGGACTCAGCCGTTTTCTGGTAGCAGTCAGGTATTTATCATTGAATGTTTATTTATTAACAAACTAAAACTGTATTCCCGTTTAGGAGCGACTGAAACTTCCTCAGCGCTCTTGTGAAGGTTTTATTAAAAAAAAAAAGAAAGTATTGTTGTTCTGTTATCCTATGACTTGATAGGGTAACAAAACGAAATTGTTTCGGAAAATGTGAATAGATGAAGTGAGTGTTATAAAAAGTGGTCTTCAGAAAAAAGAAAAAAGATTTTGTTTATTTTGTGACTTAACTGGCTATGAACTTCATGATGAAAAAAAAGTGTCTATTCTAATATGGTTTGCAAGAAGATGGAGAGTTTTGATGCTATGGATATAATAAGCTCCCAGAGTGAGCGACATAGACTTTTGTTTTTCATTCTGATGTGTGATGTGTTTACTGAAGTGAAGTGAGCGTTTATGTGTTACAAGAAAAGAAATGAACATTTCCTGAATTGACAAAAGACATGGTGATTATATGAAATGAATTGAACATTCTTGTTTACAAGAAAGCAAATGAACTGTGTGTGAATTAACGAAAGACATTTATAGTTTGAAAAAATAATCATCAATTGTGTAATGAAATTATTGTGTGTAATGAATTGTATTCATGGTTTGTTGAAGAGGATCCAGATGGAAATCCTTTTTCCTAATTTGGAAGACTAGATTATGAAAGGTTTATGTGGAAATCCTTTCCCCAATTTGGAAAACTAGAGTCTGAAAGGTTTACATGGAAATCCTTTCCTGTGCAATGTTGTGATGATATGATTCCGGAAAAAAAGAATATTGTAATGATGAACAAATATGCTGATGTATGGCTCAAGTTCTAGTGAAATATGATGTGGCTAATGAATGTGAACGAATATACTGATATGTGGCTCAAGTTCTAGTGAAATATAATATGGCTAATGAATATGGAGATAGTTGTGATTGCAATGAATAGTGGCCATGATAATCAAGGTAGTTAATCAGTTGCCCCCAGGTTGAAAGTGTTCCCTGGACTGACGGGGACTGGCTGCTACCGGGTTAGGGCCGGGGCCATAGCTGTGTTGACGCCCCGTTCTCCACCTGTTTGCCGCTGGTGTTGAGAGGCCGGCCTGAGCGCCGACAATTGCCCTACCTGCCACTGCGCCCGTGACCGACCACTGTTGGGCCAGTGGGTTGGAGACGTCGCTGCTGGTGAGCCAAGACGTCGCCCCTTCTTTTGTGCCAGCGACCTGCGTCCGAGGCCGTCGCTGTGTGTGTGGTGTGTGTGCCACAGCTCTTGGTTGGTGTTGAGCCACAGCTCTTAGGTGTTTGAGACACAGCTCGTAGTTGAGACTGTCACCGTGTTGCTGACAGAGACGCCACGAACGTGTTAGTTTTCTTTTCCTTCTTTCTTCATTGTGAGCCACAGCTCTGAAGAGACTCTGTTGTCAGACTTGACTCGTCGCTGCCGCCGTCGTCATCATCGTTGGACCCGGCAGTTTTGATAGCTATAATTGTATTGACTTGTTGTGTGTGTACACCTGATGGTGGGTGTACCAACCTACGTTTAATTGTGTGTTTATTTCGTATGTGTTTTGCTTGATGGCTCGGGCGACATAAAAAAAGTGTTATTTTGTTGCCTGGCTGTCCATGTTCGGATGAGTGAGTGTGAATTAGAAAAAGTCGTGCATGCATCCATAATTCTGAGTGAGTCAGACTTCCACACACACGCATTTCCATCCGTAACATCTGTTAACATTTCAAAGGCGTCTGTTCTAGAAGTTCGCGTTTGGTGTTTGGTATTCTGAGCATGTTGGATCAGAAAAGGCATCACTGAATTCCAACATGACATGACAGTGTCTTCTGTGACGGGTTTGCTGTGTCCTGGGATAACCTCATACTGATTTCGCACGTAAACACTGGCGCTGCCGGGTTTGGGGCTGCGACAACGCAAAGAAAGACGTATTTGTGTAGCGGGTAGCCGGAATAATAGGGTGGAACAATGGCATTGTGAAGACACGAAGTTCAGACAGAAACAACCCGACCAGAAAGATCTTGAGCTTTGGAGGCGAAAAACTCGCGAAGTAAAACAGTTCGCAAGCCAGTACAGACTTTTCCGAAACGGGATCCAAATTGTTACGAGTGTTGTGGGTGTTGTAACTGCGTAAGGTTCTCGGAAGCCTTTTCCCCCATCTTCTTTTAAAGGAGAACACTTCATCTCATATGCGCACTTAGATGAACAGGAAGAAAACATTGTGTCAGGTTCACAGAGATGAACACTATCATTCAGCCTCTGACAGGACACCACGTCCGCAGGACAGCGACCATCACGAGCTGAACAAACAGGAATAAGTCATCATTGTCCACCCGTGGACAACGCACATGACCGTCTGAACTACCCTCCAGTTATGCCGTTCCCTCTCTTCCCTTCTGGAGAATGACTGTAACCACGCAGCACGTTCTCCCAGGCTGTGGGACCATCCAGGGGCTAACAGAAGAGACACGGCTGATGCTCATCGCTCTGCAAGACAAGACACAGCTGATGCTCATCGCTCTGCAAGACAAGGTTTGCGTTTCTGCCAAGGCTGTGAGGAACATCAACCATGTCCTCTGCATACAGAGGATTAACGGGACTGCTGACCAGGGGGGGGGAAAGTCTTGGTCAAGCTCCGTTTCAACATGTTGAAGAGGGAGGAAGTGAGGGAGAATTGTGACACGGGCAGGGCAAACTGAGCACAGAGAGTGCAGAGCTCGGGCAGGACAAACTGAGCACACAGCGGAGAGCTTGGGCAGGGCAAATTGAGCACAGAGAGAGGAGAGCTCGGGCAGGGCAAACTGAGCACAGAGAGTGCAGAGCTCGGGCAGGGCAAACTGAGCACAGAGAGTGCAGAGCTCGGGCAGGGCAAACTAAGCACAGAGAGCGGAGAGGTCAGGCACGGCAAACTGAGCACAGAGAGAGGAGAGCTCGGGCAGGGCAAAATGAGCACAGAGAGAGGAGAGCTCGGGCAGGGCAAACTGAGCACAGAGAGCGGAGAGGTCAGGCACGGCAAACTGAGCACAGAGAGGGGAGAGCTCGGGCAGGGCCGGGTAAACTGAGCACAGAGAGGGGAGAGCTCGGGCAGGGCCGGGTAAACTGAGCACAGAGAGGGGAGAGCTCGGGCAGGGCAAACTGAGCACAGAGAGAGGAGAGCTCGGGCAGGGCAAACTGAACACAGAGAGGGGAGAGCTCGGGCAGGGCAAACTGAGCACAGAGAGGGGAGAGCTCGGGCAGGACAAACTGAGCACAGAGAGGGGAGAGCTCGGGCAGGGCAAACTGAGCACAGAGAGTGCAGAGCTCGGGCAGGGCAAACTGAGCACAGAGAGCGGAGAGCTCGGGCAGGACAAACTGAGCACAGAGAGGGGAGAGCTCGGGCAGGGCAAACTGAGCACAGAGAGTGGAGAGCTCGGGCAGGGCAAACTGAGCACAGAGAGCGGAGAGGTCAGGCACGGCAAACTGAGCACAGAGAGGGGAGAGCTCGGGCAGGGCGGGTAAACTGAGCACAGAGAGGGGAGAGCTCGGGCAGGGCCGGGTAAACTGAGCACAGAGAGGGGAGAGCTCGGGCAGGGCAAACTGAGCACAGAGAGAGGAGAGCTCGGGCAGGGCAAACTGAGCACAGAGAGGGGAGAGCTCGGGCAGGGCAAACTGAACACAGAGAGGGGAGAGCTCGGGCAGGACAAACTGAGCACAGAGAGAGGAGAGCTCGGGCAGGGCAAACTGAGCACAGAGTGCAGAGCTCGGGCAGGGCAAACTGAGCACAGAGAGCGGAGAGCTCGGGCAGGGCAAACTGAGCACAGAGAGGGGAGAGCTCGGGCAGGGCAAACTGAGCACAGAGAGTGGAGAGCTCGGGCAGGGATCGCTGTCGACCAAGACCAAAGGGCAGGGGATGGCCTGAGGTTCAGCTTCTTTTCAGAGGTCTACAGTA
Organism: Conus canariensis; assembly: GCA_033310375.1. Taxonomy (NCBI): domain Eukaryota; kingdom Metazoa; phylum Mollusca; class Gastropoda; order Neogastropoda; family Conidae; genus Conus; species Conus canariensis. The sequence goes on from CM065734.1 coordinate 65,586,424, forward strand.
CACCAAAGTTTGTCGGGGGAGGGTGAGATGGGGGTGGGTTGGGGTGAGACAGGTGATGGCGATGGTGGTTATACTTCGTTTAGGATATGAAAACGTTGTTGACGAGAGCCGAGGATAGAGGGAGGAAGGGGGTGGGGCGGAGCATTTCTCCTTTACCGGTGAAATGGAGGCCATTCACCGAAGAGTTGTCGTGAGGATGGAGGAAAGGTTACGGGCAGGACTCCATTCAGCATGAAATGCACTCAGAAAACAACACAACAACAAGCTTCCTTGAAATGGAGGGGAGAGTTGGGGACAGGAAGTGGACATGGGAGGGACCCTTTACTCAAGCTGGCAGTGCCCAAATTTTCTGCCCCCCTCCCCTCCCACACACACCTCCCCCTCCTCGTGTCATCCTCAGTGATCTGTACCGGATCCTGAAGGAATGAAAAACAACAAGAACGACAGCAAAATCTACGTAAAGACTACCTTCTTAACATCGTTACCGACAGTACTACGCTGAGGAGATTGTGGCCAGAAGGTAGTGGTGAGCTATCGTGACGTCAAGAGTTGGGATGCTATATTTTCGTTCAGCAATAAATGACTGAACCAACAGAAGCCAAGAGCACCAAGGCTTTGATTCTTACAAACAGCGGCAGCAGCAGCAGCACCAACAAAAATAACAACAACAACGACAACAACAAATCAGGAGTCTTGATCTCGTTGCAACGACAGTGTCTACAGGTAACAGTTCGTCGCCAGGTATAATGACGTACTCCACCATAACTTGAGCTGACGTAGCCGCGGGCGAAGTACCTGAGGGTAACTCTCTATTGTCCAAGACCATACTACAAAGTACCTCAGCGTGACTCGCTACTGTCCAAGACCATACTACAAAGTACCTGAGGGTAACTCTCTATTGTCCAAGACCATACTACAAAGTACCTGAGGGTAACTCTCTATTGTCCAAGACCATACTACAAAGTACCTCAGGGTAACTCTCTATTGTCCAAGACCATACTACAAAGTACCTCAGAGTAACGTTCTATTGTCCAAGACCATACTACAAAGTACCTCAGGGTAACTCTCTATTGTCCAAGACCATACTACAAAGTACCTCAGGGTAAATCTCTATTGTCCAAGACCATACTACAAAGTACCTCAGCATAACTCTCTATTGTCCAAGACCATACTACAAAGTACCTCAGGGTAACTCTCTATTGTCCAAGACCATACTACAATGTTGTATGTGGAGGATGGGCGCCCCGCTGATAGATGGACCATGTCTTGGCTGGACAATGCAAAGCACTGGCCACAGTACCTGTTTCCTGTTGTACCTGAAAGCCCTAGTAGGCCACGACGACTTCATGCCATGGGACAAAGGCAGTGAAGCCGTATGGGATGAGCACAACAGCGAACAATTAGCAGCAGCAACAATAACATGACGTGTACGTTCTCTTCTCCTCTGTGTGGCTTTTCTTTTTCTTTAACCTCTCCCCAACCCCGCCCCGCCACACAGAGAAAGAGAGAGAGAGAACTAACACACACACACACACACGCACGCACACACGCACCCACGCACACACACACAGACACCACACACACACACACACACACACACTCATACACACACAGACACACACACACAGCACACACACAGACACAGACACACACACAGAGACACAGACACACACACACACAACACACACACACACACACAACACACAGACACAGACACACACTCACACACAACACACAGACACACAAAACACACAGACACACACACACACACACACACACACACACACACACACACACACACACACACATCTCTCTCTCTCTCTCACACACACACACATGCACACACACACACAACACACAGACACAGGCAGACAGACACACACACACACACAGACACACAGACACAACACACACACACACAACACACAGACATACACACAGACACAGACACAGACACACACAGACACACACACCACACCACACACACACACACACACACCACACACACACACACACACCGCCTTCCTCCAGTCTCGACCTGGCCTTGATGCTCTTTCCGTTTTCTGAAGTCGTTTGTCAGCAGATAGGGAACAAGACTCTCTCTCTTCTCTCTCTCTCTGCCTTTCTTTCTGTCTCTCTCTCCTCTCTCTCCCCCCTCTCTCTCCCTTTCTTTCCGTCTCTCTCTCCTCTCTCTCTCCCCCTCTCTTTTTCTCTATCTCCCTCTCTCTCTCCCCCATCACTCTGCCCTCTCTCTCTCATTCACTGCCGGCATAGCTCGTTGACAAGAGAAAGTAGTGGAGGAGAAGGCGGCAACATTCTTCGTGACCACTTTACGAGAAAAGGGCAGAACAGAGAGGGTCTGTGAGAGACACAAGAAGGCGGGGTAGGGCAAGGGGTGATGGGCGGTGGGGGGATAATCAGGGAAGTGGGGGGAATGGAATGGAGATGAAGACGAGGAGAGAGAGAGAGGAGAGGAGAGAGAGAGAGAGAGAGACGAGAAGAGAGACAGAGAGACAGAGAGAGACAGGAGAGACAGAGAGACAGAGAGAGACAGAGACAGAGAGAGAGAGAGACAGAGACAGAGGAGAGAGAGAAGAGAGAGGAGAGAGAGAGAGGAGAGAGAGAGAGAGAGAGAGAGAGAGAGAGAGAGAGAGAGAGGAAGAAGAAGAAGAGGAGAGAGTTGCAGCTGTTCTCACTTAGCACCCGGTATTTTCACGAGCAGCCCCGACAAAACATTGACATGCTCGAACACACGTCAGGAAAGCAGAGGAGGAGACTCTTCACCTCTGCCCCCAACCCCATGCAGACAGTGTTCAAATCCACCTCTCCCAGCTTATACATATCTTCCAGACAAACTGGCTACAATATGCGATTTCTCCCATTCAGTCAAACTCTCAACAACATCCGAAAGCAGGACATAAGGCAATTTAGCTCTCTTCCCCCTGGAAAAGCAAACAAACAAACAAAAAACCAACCAACAAACCAAACAAACAAAAAAGAGAATCATATACATAAACAAAAACAAAAAAAGACTGCGTCAAATTACTCGTTTGCGAACGGTCTTTTCGTCGGTAGTTTCACGAAGGGCGCCGTTGGCCTAATGGGTAACGTATCGTTTTCTTCATTCAAGGTCTGGGGTTCATACCTAGTGGAGACACTGTCGGGATTGGGGATTTTTTTTTCTTCTGTTCGCTGATTCCCACCCCCTCCAAGTCCCGTCAGATCAGACGATGAACAGGAGTGTCAAGTATAGGGAGAGAGAGAGAGAGAGAGAGAGAGAGAGAGAGAGGAGAGAGGGGGGGACTAAGACAGACAGAGAGCGTAAGAGAGAGAGGAGAGAGAGAGAGAGAGAGACAGAAGCAGACAGACAGACAGACAGACAGACAGAGGGACACATCCGATAGCTGCACATCCTGCAGTCTGGACAGACACACAGAGGACACATCCCGATAGCCTGCACAGTCCTGCAGTCTGGGACAGACACACAGAGGGACACATCCCGATAGCCTGCACAGTCCTGCAGTCTGGGACAGACACACAGAGGGACACATCCCGATAGCCTGCACAGTCCTGCAGTCTGGGACAGACACACAGAGGGACACATCCGATAGCCTGCACAGTCCTGCAGTCTGGGACAGACACACAGAGGGACACATCCCGATACCTGCACAGTCCTGCAGTCTGGGACAGACACACAGAGGGACACATCCCGATAGCCTGCACAGTCCTGCAGTCTGGGACAGACACACAGAGGGACACATCCCGATACCCTGCACAGTCCTGCAGTCTGGGACAGACACACAGAGGGACACATCCTGATACCCTGCACAGTCCTGCAGTCTGGGACAGACACACAGAGGGACACATCCTGATACCCTGCACAGTCCTGCAGTCTGGGACAGACACACAGAGGGACACATCCTGATACCCTGCACAGTCCTGCAGTCTGGGACAGACACACAGAGAGACACATCCCGATACCTGCACAGTCCTGCAGTCTGGGACAGACACACAGAGGGACACATCCTGATACCCTGCACAGTCCTGCAGTCTGGGACAGACACACAGAGGGACACATCCTGATACCCTGCACAGTCCTGCAGTCTGGGACAGACACACAGAGGGACACATCCTGATACCCTGCACAGTCCTGCAGTCTGGGACAGACACACAGAGAGACACATCCTGATACCCTGCACAGTCCTGCAGTCTGGGACAGACACACAGAGAGACACATCCTGATACCCTGCACAGTCCTGCAGTCTGGGACAGACACACAGAGGGACACATCCGATACCCTGCACAGTCCTGCAGTCTGGGACAGACACACAGAGGGACACATCCCGATAGCCTGCACAGTCCTGCAGTCTGGGACAGACACACAGAGGGACACATCCCGATACCCTGCACAGTCCTGCAGTCTGGGACAGACACACAGAGGGACACATCCCGATACCCTGCACAGTCCTGCAGTCTGGGACAGACACACAGAGGGACACATCCGATACCCTGCACAGTCCTGCAGTCTGGGACAGACACACAGAGGGACACATCCCGATAGCCTGCACAGTCCTGCAGTCTGGGACAGACACACAGAGGGACACATCCTGATACCTGCACAGTCCTGCAGTCTGGGACAGACACACAGAGGGACACATCCTGATACCCTGCACAGTCCTGCAGTCTGGGACAGACACACAGAGGGACACATCCGATAGCCCTGCACAGTCCTGCAGTCTGGGACAGACACACAGAGGGACACATCCCGATAGCCTGCACAGTCCTGCAGTCTGGGACAGACACACAGAGGGACACATCCCGATAGCCTGCACAGTCCTGCAGTCTGGGACAGACACACAGAGGGACACATCCCGATACCTGCACAGTCCTGCAGTCTGGGACAGACACACAGAGGGACACATCCTGATACCTGCACAGTCCTGCAGTCTGGGACAGACACACAGAGGGACACATCCTGATACCCTGCACAGTCATGCGTCACGTCCGTGCAGGAAATCGTGAAGAACTGCACCAGAAGGGGCAAGTCCTACTGCGTGCGCTTGGTACTTTCTGCAATAGTCGCCCCCCCCACCCCCCTCCCAACTTAATAACCATGATATTCTTCGTGAAAAGTCGTTTTCTTCAGAAAGCAGTGATTCAGACTGGTTTTCACACACACACACACACACACACACACACACACACACACACACACACACACCACCACGCACCACGCACGCACGCACGCACGCACGCACGCACGCACGCACGCACCACACACACAACACACACACACCACACACACACACACACACACTATTGATGCAGCTGCTTATTACTTTAAAACAAACAACCTTGTTTCTGCCTTTTCGAGTCATTATCACCCATGGATAATCATGACTCATGAAGACACGTACGGTAACTGATTCACGAGGGTGGTCTCAGGTATCATTGCGCAACCTCTTCAGTTGCAAGACACAAATTGTGAAAAGCCGGAAACAGCTGCACCGATTGACAGTTTTCGTCGGTCGCTGCCTTCTGGATGTAGTTTTTTTTTTTTTTTTTTTTTTGACGCATTCTGAAAGACTTATCTATGATGACTGCTTTCGACAGAAATGTTACTAGTTTCATATCATGATAATTGTTCTTTTACAGTATTCAGTCCTTTTTCCCCCAAAGTCACAACAGTGATGACAATATGCTGTTTTCTTGATGCTAATTACTGTTTTCATGGAGAAAAAAAAAAAAAGCTTTTGAATTTTCATGCAGAAAAAAGTGTGGCCTTTGAAGCACTACAGCTGGCATGCGGAACAGCTAGCATGCACCCAGTGGCGCGTGCAGTACAGTGAAAGTTTCCAGCCAGACATACACTCGGTCAGCCACAGTGACTGAAACACAATCAGATACGCCGCCAGGTGCTGAAGGCTGGATTTTGAGGCAAAGCGGGGTTGCACGTGCCGCTACAGTGCAGATGGTGCCGGCCCGTGCCGATTCGGTGTGAAGCTTATCGTCGGCGAAAACCCTCATTTCCCGAGGGCTGGTTGTCAGCTGACTGCTCAGGCTGCCTACTGACGGGGCATACCAGTGGTGTGAAAATAGCTCTGTATCAACAGTACTGCCAGACATGGGAAGTCGAAGACGGAAGTAGGCAAGCTCACGGTCAGAGAGACTGAGGGCGTGTACTGACAAGGAGATTGGACTGATCAGTGATCTGACCAGATGGTCCGGCAGGCAGTCGGCAATGTTTGTCATTTTGGTATGGATGACACGTTACACACAGCATGCACCCTGCGTAAGAAATGAAAAAAAAAAAAGAATGAAGGAAGTAAGAAACTGATGTGAACGATATTGACTGGATGACACGGGAAACGACTGAATGAAGCGCCAGCTGGCAGCTCTTCAGTCGGCACTACCCAGGTAGGCAGCCCGTTGTGTAAACGAGTGTTGATGAATAAGTGCAAATGGTGGATGTAAGCGCATTGAGTTGTGTAACAAGAAATGCGCTATATAAGTATTATACATTATTATTATTATTATTTTCGTCGCTTTTGTTGTTGTTTATGTTGGTGGTGTTTTGTTTGTTTGCTCACTTCTTTAAAGGTCTTTTTAGCCACGAATTTTCAACTTAATTTGTAAAGAGCCCCGAAGTCTTGGACATGCGCGAATCTGCTCTGCAACAAAGTTGGCCGGAGAGACTTCAACAGATGTACCTCGCTGGTTTCCTTACCAATGACCAAAAGGTTTGAATCAATTCGGGAAATCACCAGGCCTAGTACGTTTGTAATTATGTACAGACAAAATGCACCTTATTTGTATTTATACACATTGGGTAGGCCTTTAAAGAGTATCTGTAAAGGCCAGAGGTAAAAAGGAAATCTTTTTCAATGATGTATTGCCATTATTTTCCCCCATGCACCATATTAATTGTGTTCTCTAATTAGTGTGTGTGTGTGTGTGTGTGTGTGTGTGTGTGTGTGTGTGGTGTGTGTGCGTGCGCGCGCGCGCGCGCGTGTGTGTGGTTGTGTAGAGGGGGCTTGGTTGACTTTTCCAGATGAGACGTTTGCCTTTCCGCCTTCCCAAGGAAAGTTGCATGCTACAGAAAGCTTTATTTGTTCATTTGTTTCATTATGCTACAGAAATCTTTATTTGTTCATTTGTTTCATTATTCGCTTATTCAGTTTTACTGACTCAACAAAGTAACCTATGATTATGCCCTACTACCTCGGCTGAAGTTGTTGAAAGTGTGGTGCCTGTTCAAGATGTTTGGATGTTTGGGAAATTAATTTCCTCGGTAAAACGAAAGCATGCAATTGGCGACAAAGTTTCTTTATGTCGTTCCTTTGATCTTTTTTACCCACATCTCTCCCGTTTATTCTTTAAATTGTCTAGACCTTTGGAAGGGAGTGTGGGACGGGTGAGGGAACACTATGTGAACTACCGCCATTTAATCATTTCATTTAAACCGTAACCCGTTACATCTGACGTCAAATCAACTACCGTTCAACCAATGTGCCTTGAATCTGTTGGTAGCTATACATAGCTATATGGGCTATAAGCCTTACTGTGGTCTTTCACATGGGGAAAAATGTTCGCATACATAGCTATATGGGCTGTAAGCCTTACTCCGGTCTTTCACATGGGGAAAAAAATGTTCGCATACATAGCTATATGGGCTATAAGCCTTACTCCGGTCTTTCACATGGGGAAAAATGTTCACATACATAGCTATATGGGCTGTAAGCCTTACTCCGGTCTTTCACATGGGGAAAAAATGTTCGCAAACATAGCTATATGGGCTGTAAGCCTTACTCCGGTCTTTCACATGGGGAAAAATGTTCGCATACAAAGCTATATGGGCTATAAGCCTTACTCTGGTCTTTCACTTGGGAAAAACAAATCTTCGCATTGCTGCGAACTCAAAACAGACATAACCGTGTTCCCAACCGAGTCAGATCTTATTTCAACGATATACAGTTACCCCTCTGCTTCTGTTCTTCAGGTCGACAGCCGTTTTCTATCGTCCATCCATCATCAAAGACAGCGGTGTGTGCGTGCATACAAGAACCTTGTAGGAACAACACTATCACCCATCTCACCCTTCTTTTCTTTTCTATTTTTCTTTTCTTTTTTAATCCATGTAACTTCTTTATCCTCCGCGGTGCTCTATATTCCCATAGACTAGTGCAGCACTCATTCACTTACATTCCTGGGGGGGGGGAGGGGGGGGACGAAAAGAAGAAGAAAGACTGCGAAGTTGGGGATAATGGCGAGGGAGGGGAGGCAAGGGGGGTGGGGGTGGGGAGGAGAGGACTGGGTGGGGAAGACGTGGGGTAAAGGGGTGGGGAGGGAGGGGTAGGGGGAAGGAGGATGGAGCCGTGCGGGCCGTGGGTCAGTGGAGCGGACACAATGACTGACAACGTTGTTTCCACACCGGCGCACAAACATCAGAGTGCTAATCTACACTTCTGACTGACTCTGAGTGAAGGAACAGTCGGTGAGAACACACACGGGGGGTGGGGGTGGGGCGTGTGAGAGGTGGAGAGGAAAAGGGGGCGGAAAGAAAGAAGAGAGAGAGGAGAGAGAGGGAGAGAGAGGAGAGAGAGAGGAGTACGCATCAATCATGCAATGTGAGAGAGAGGCTCTGGGCGGGGGGGGGGGGGGGGGGGGGGGAGCTGAGGGAGAGAGAGAGAGAGTTACGCATTGCTGCATCAACGCATTTCACATTATACTCCACAATTCCAATATCCCCCCCCCTCTCTGTCTGTCTGTCTGTCTGTCTGTCTGTCTCTCTCTCTCTCTCTCTCTCACACACACACACACACACACCACACACACACACTCCCCCCCCCCCACACACCACACAACACACACACACACACACCACACACACACACACACACACACACACACACACAACACATACACACACTAATCCATCACACCGGCGAGACTCACCGGCCGCGGAGATGTTGATCATGCGGGGCAGGTTGTGTCCCTTGTAGATGCAGAAGACCCTCATCTCCACCTTGTACAGCTGCAGGGACGCACCTTGTCCGGCAGGCGGCGCTCCACCGCCCAGCACCACACGTCCGAGTGGAACACCAGCTCCTCCATCGGCACTCCTCCTCCTTGCTGGGGCACGGCGAGGACGACCCCCCCACCTCCGTCACGCCAGCATCATCATCATCACCACACCAACACCGCCGTCACCTCGGTCTTCGCTCTTTGCAGCCTCTTCACCATGTGTGTAGGTTGTGGTCAGTTTTGCCTGGCCGAGGTAGGAGAGACCCGGCGTGTCCTGTGTTTGGTTTAATGTATGAGGTCAGTGACTGACACAGCGTGGACCGCTATGGTACCAAACAGCTTTCCTTTGAAGGAGCGGGGGAGACTAGTTGTAGGGAGCGGTGACAGCAGGGAAGGAAAGTCCAAGGTTCGGAGATCCGGCTGTCTGGATTCACCTGTAACAGTGTCATGGTGCAAAATGAGCGTTATGTTGAAAGAAATCGTAATCAAAATTTGAATTATGGGAGAGAGAAAGAGAAAGAGAGAGAGGGAGAGAGAGAAGAGAGAGAGAGATGAGAGAGAGAGAGAGGAGAGAGGAGAGAGAGAGAAGAGAAGAGAACAGAACAGAAGAGAACAGAAGAGAAGAGAAGAGAGACAGACAGACAGACAGGACAGACAGACAAACAAATAAACAGACAGCATAGACAAAAAGGAGTTGGAGGGAGGCGGGGGGGGGGGGGGGGGGGTGCAGAGGGAAAATTTGCTCTCCGTCAGCCTTTCATGCATGATACCAACACAGCAGCAGTAGTAACAAGCCTTGATGGTGGCAAGGATGGTTCGTCGTCATTCAAAGATACTCCATTTGATGGTCAGAACGATCAACGTGAACACCACAGTACATGACACTACTCGCCACCACTGAAACAGGGAGGGAAGGGGCTATGAGGTAAGATGGCGACAGTCTACCCCTCCCCCAACTTCTGGTCTTCTGTCTACGTAAAAAGTATACACAGAATGGAGCATTCATTCCGCCAGCTTAAACATAGACAAGAAAAACAACAACACAACCACAATCACAACAACAACAACAACAACAAAACCCCACTTTTCCTCGCGTTCCCAACAGCTCTATCTGTTCCGTTGAATGAGCGAGTGAAACAAAACTCTTTCTTCAAATACGTCTAAATCTGATTCACAACTGGCTTTGTTTCTCATTCAGCAGACGCTTTGTTGAATGTTATAAACCTAGAGGGTAGAGGCACCTTTGTTGAATGTTATAAACCTAGAGGGTGGAGGCACCTTTGTTGAATGTTATAAACCTAGCGGGTGGAGGCACCTTTGTTGAATGTTATAAACCAAGAGGGTAGAGGCACCTTTGTTGAATGTTATAAACCAAGAGGGTGGAGGCACCTTTGTTGAATGTTATAAACCTAGAGGGTGGAGGCACCTTTGTTGAATGTTATAAACCTAGAGGGTGGAGGCACCTTTGTTGAATGTTATAAACCTAGCGGGTGGAGGCACCTTTGTTGAATGTTATAAACCTAGCGGGTGGAGGCACCTTTGTTGAATGTTATAAACCTAGCGGGTGGAGGCACCTTTGTTGAATGTTATAAACCTAGCGGGTGGAGGCACCTTTGTTGAATGTTATAAACCTAGCGGGTGAGGCACCTTTGTTGAATGTTATAAACCTAGCGGGTGGAGGCACCTTTGTTGAATGTTATAAACCTAGAGGGTGGAGGCACCTTTGTTGAATGTTATAAACCGAGAGGGTAGTGGCAACTTTGTTGAATGTTATAAACCTAGAGGGTGGAGGCAACTTATTCTGAACCCGCTGAATACATGAAAGAACAAAAAATCGGCAGACTTTCCGTCAAAAGTTAGGCATAAGGGAGATTTTCCCGAAGTGTTGTCAGAGTTAACCAAATTTTGTTTTAAACACTCGATCTCAGGCTAACTTTGTCCGTTAGAACTGTATGAGCTGATAGTGTTTGCTAGCCGACTTGTGAGTCAAAACGTCAGCTTCAAAAATTGTATTCATTTATTCTACTTTGGTAGAGCAACGTGCACGCGCACAGTTCGATTTTTTAACCCCCTAGAAGTCTGAATCATTTTTATTGTTAAATGTTCCTTTGTGAGGAAGGTTAGCAAAGAAAAAAATTGATACAAAAAAACCGCCAACACTGAAAATGCCCCTCCCTCTCTCTCTCTCTCTCTTCTCATCCACACACACACACACACACACACACACACACACACACACACACACACACACACTCATCCTCAGTGACTAATACCCGTCACAGTTCAGCTGAATGCGACTCACGATGGAGTCAGAACAACATACACATTACATGGTAGGTCTGCCTGGTTCTGCAACGTTATTTGTGAAACCTTATACTCTTATGCCTGTATCCTCATTAAAAATCTAAGTATCTCAAGCGGAATCGCCTCTGTAAATTAGCATTTTATCTGTTTTACATTTTTATCCCAACAGCCAGAGATCATTTTATCCCTACTGAATGAATCAACAGCTGTTATGCTTAGCTGCAGCATTTTCTGTTAAGAAGAATTACTAAAGAACGCCTTATAAGGTTCTGTCTGGTTTACTGATAGTTTGTTAAATACAGCCTTGTGCAGCGCGATGCACGCGATTATTTTGTTCAAAAGGATATTAACATCACATGGCAAACATCAGGATTAGGGGCCCCTTATTTCAGCAGTCACTCGGCTTCAAACTTATATCCCCACTGCCTTATTTTTGTTCCCACCAAAGAGCAGGTTAATTTTGATTAGAAAACACTCTGAATGTACCAGATAAACAATCAAGTTGGCAAATTTCAAGTAGACCCTATTTTGTCCTTCATAAAGAAACTCTCTTTCAAAGGGAAAGTATTGAACAGGCATTAACAACAGGTAAGAGAAGATAAGCTATTGATGGAAAGAAGCTTAATGAATGAAAAAGAGAAGATAATAATTTGAAGGGAAGAAGCTTTTGAATTGTTCACTGACCTCCTTTCCGTCAGTATACTACTACATGTGGCTTTACAGCTGCTACCTATCGAATAGGAAGCCCCCAAACTTCAAATTTTCAAGTAAGACCAGACGGCCTAACACAGCGTATTATCAGGTCCAGTGACTGAATCACCCTGAGAAAGTCAATAAATATATATATTATAACAACACTTACTTCGAAGAAAACTCACACCCACAGAGGTCGAATATCGCTGCCAAGTGTACGAAAACACAACAACAAAAAACACAGCTGAAAACAGAAAGAAAACCAAGCAACTCCAAACAAACACCAGCTTGCAGACGACCAACGAAACTGGAAAGAATCTCACTTCCCTTCACCCAGTTTGAAGCAGACGAGAAAGTGAGTGAGAAGCACGCGCAACACTGACGAAGCTCTGGCCCCTGCTCGTGCACTGTCTGCCGCTAAGCTGCAATGGCGCACGATGCACTGAAAAGGGTCTCCCGGTGTCTGAAAATAATAATCATGTTTTATAAATATCATTTTGATCACGTTTTCCGCCAACATCAACCTGCGAATTTGTTTTATTTGTAAATATGTTTATTGGAAAGGACGGACGTTTGCTCTCTCTCTCTCTCTCTCTCTCTCTCTCTCCTGAAGTCCTTCACTAAAAAGAGGTGCGACAAAATTAGAAAAAAACATTTGTGGATCTTTTAACCCTAACCGAAAAATTTAGGCCTCATCTAATCAATATGGGAAAACCACAACACACACACACCACACACACACTGTGTACAGGTTGTTTGACACAGGCCAATGTTCTCTGTGTAGGCTGGACGTTGAAAGCAGATCCTAACCGAGCAAACAGATTCGTCTTCAAAGTCTCACTCTCATGACAGCTGTGAACATTCAGAGTCAAATCCTCGTGTGAGGCCAATATCGGGAAAAGGTCACTAGACATGCGCACAGGTGCTAATGCATGTAAGTCTTTCGACGTAAAGGGTCGACGAGGGACAGTACTAGATTTGATTCTCACACCTTATCTCAAGCTTCGCTTTCTAATCGTCGATGAGAAAAATATAGTTACTTATTCATTTGTTTGTTTATTTATTTAATGTTCATTTATTTGTCTTTATTTCTTTGAAAATACTTGATTGACCGAGTGTGTGTGTGTGTGTGTGTGTGTGTGTGTGTGTGTGTGTGTGTGTGTGTGTGTGTGTGTGTGTGTTTCTTTGAAAATACTTGATTGACCGAGTTGTGTGTGTCCCTTTGTGTGTGTGTGTGTGTGTGTGTGTGGTGTGTGTGTGTGTGTGGTGTGTGTGTGTGGAGAGAGAGAGAGAGAGAGAGAGAGAGAGAGAGAGAGAGAGCTCTTTCCATTCAAATACCTAAAAGTAATTAATGACAGTGACAGAAAGACAAATGTTTTTGTTGCTGACAGAGACTGAACACGAGTTCCTATCGGAGGATACATATATTCCCGACTCATCACCGTCATAATTGTTTTGCAAAATTATCCCAAGAGTTCATGACTTCTTAAGAAATTCAAAGTTTTCTGGTGTCTAAATTCACGTGATGTGGAAACAGAAGACAATTAAAGGGAAAGCAGATGAAAATAATCGGTTAACATTCATATCAGAGAGAGAGAGAGAGAGAGAGAGAGAGAGAGAGAGAGAGAGAGAGAGAGAGAACACACACACACACACACACATACACACACACACACACATACACGAACACACACACACACACACACACACACACACAACACACCACACACACACACACCACACCCCCACACACCACACACACACACACACACACAGTGCGCGCTCGCACGCAAGCACGCACACCACCAACACACATCACACCACACACGCACACACACAGAGTAACACACACGTGCGCCGACGATGACGACAGACGAGAAAAGACACCACCGACAGAACACAGAGAAAAGAGAGAGAGAGAGAGAGAGAGACGTCAGAACGAAGACAGAGAGAGAGCAGAGACGCACCAAACCACAGAGAGATGAGAGAGACGAGAAGACAGAGAGGAGAGAGAGAGAGAGAGGAGAGAGAGAGAGAGAGAGAGAGAGAGAGAGAGAGGAGTACAGGGCGGGGTCTCTCTTACACACGGATGCCTGCCGCTGTGATGATACTAGCTGCACGTGCATTACTGGAACTGACTGAACAGCCGGCTGTACAGGCTGGATGTGCACGTGCATTGCTGGAACTGACTGAACAGCCGGCTGTGCAGGCTGGATCTGCACGTGCAGCCCGTGCCTGTTGGAGTTCCCTTACCTCTGGGGAAAAAAACAACAACCTTAGGTTCGAAAGCTACGAGTTTCCGGGCTTTTTAAAGGCTCAGCTACACGCACGAGTCATTTTGTTTACATAACAGGTGCAATTGGTTGGGGTTTGTTCCCAGTCGGATGTTTATAGAATTCGCGTTACGTGCCCGACACACACACACACACACACACACACACACACACACACACACACGCACACGCACGCACGCACACACACACGCACACATGCACGCACGCACTCACGCATGCACGCGCGCACGGACACACACACACACACACACACACACACACACACACACACACACACACACACACACATGGGAGATTAAAAAAAAATCTTTTACTGAAACAGACAGTTCTTACATAGCGTCTATCTTCAGTTCTTATGCTTACAATCCACACTCTCGTTCATACAACGGGCTGCCTACCTGGGTACAGCCGAATGAAGAGCTGCCTGCTGGCACTCACGGCGATGGGACCATACATTTCCAGGGCCGTGTCATTAAGTCACTCCTTCCATTGTTCACGGAGGATTCACGCCATCAGCTGTCATCCATACCAGTGACCACTGAACCCAGCCTCCTTTTCCGAAAGTCGGTGATGGCATTTTACCTGTGTGCAAGATGCATGTCTTCAGACACAACTTCGGTTCATAACCTCTTTCGAAAGATTTTAGGAAATGGAGTCAAAATCAATGTTAACTCCGAAAAACAAACAGAGAAGCAAGCAAACAAACAAAAAAACAACAACCCCCCTCAAAACACACACACACACACACACACCACACACACACACACACACACACACACACACACACACACACACACACATCGGTACCGAAACGTGCCGGCGGAGATTCGAACCCTCAAGCCCAGGATCACCAAGATCAGAAGTCCGGCGCTCTACCAACTGAGTTATTCCGGCTCCCAAATGTTACAACACTCTAGTTTCTGATTCAGCATTTTTACCATTTAAAATCATCTTAATGTTTAACACAAATAGATCAATATTGTCTTTAAGGACTAGATGCCAAGTAAGACATTTTCTCTCTCTCTCTCTCTCTCTCTCTCTCTCTCTCTCTCTCTCTCTCTCTCTTGCATGCTTCCTTTGTTACCTCATCTTATTTTGCATTGTTGACCCTACTCAGGGCGAGGACTGGGTGTAAAAAAGCACATCAGTGCTTATCTCTTATCCTCGTAAATAAAGAATTTTGTCTTGTCTTGTCTTGTCTTGTCTTGTCTTGTCTCTCTCAACGCCATGTAGCACCCTCCATACACTGATGCACACACTGACGGGGATGGCCACTCATCCATACACTGATGCACACACTGACGGGGATGGCCACTCATCCATACACTGATGCACACACTGACGGGGATGGCCACTCATCCATACACTGATGCACACACTGACGGGGATGGCCACTCATCCATACACTGATGCACACACTGACGGGGATGGCCACTCATCCATACACTGATGCACACACTGACGGGGATGGCCACTCATCCATACACTGATGCACACACTGACGGGGATGGCACTCATCCATACACTGATGCACACACTGACGGGGATGGCCACTCATCCATACACTGATGCACACACTGACGGGGATGGCCACTCATCCATACACTGATGCACACACTGACGGGGATAGCCACTCATCCATACACTGATGCACACACTGACGGGGATGGCCACTCATGGTTCGGGAAGACGGTTCGTAACCTGAAAGCAAACAGATCGCGTTTGTACCTCCAGAACAGTAGAACTACTGGCGGCCATTTCTACCAGCCAGGCGTTACAGTTTTTGGTGTATTGTAACAAAAAACTGGGCGGGGTCAGGGGTCGGGGGTCGGAGGGTGAGGGGGGTAGGGGGTGCGGGGCGTGGGAGGGAGAGGGGATGTGGAGGGAGGAGGGGGAAAGGGAGGTGAAACGGATTTAGAAAATAACTCTTTTCTGACATTTAGTCTTTTACAGATATCGTTAATCTTGTATTGAATATAAGCGGGTCTTAAACAGTGGGGATGGGGGTGGGGGCTGGGGGAAGGGAGGGGGAAGAGGTGAGTGGGAAGGAGGAGGGGGAGCTGAACGGAATTAGAAAAGAATTCCTTTCTGACCTCTTGCCTTTTAAAGACAACGTTTATCTTGTTTGTATTGAAGATAACGTGGGTTGTAAACGGCGAGCCGGGAGAGAGGAGGGGGAGGGTTAGGATGTGAGAGAGATGAATTAGACACCAGATAGATTTAACTTCGTTTTCGTTTTTCACTCTGTCTCAAGATAGATTAAATTTCGTTTTCGTTTTTCACTCTGTCTCAAGATAGATTAAATTTCGTTTTTGTTTTTCACTCTGTCTCTAGATAGCTTTAACTTCGTTTTTCACTCTGTCTCTTTACTCGCTAAACATTGATGTATAGACATGTCAGCCGGCCCACGTGATTTGCCGAATGCTGTCAGCTTCCTTGTGATTGGTAGGAGGAGTTGGCGGCATTAATTGCTGCCTAGACACTTGTGAAACTGCTGAGGACTGACAAAAGTGCCCTGAGTCACCTACCAATCAGAGGGCAGCGTTTCTAGGTGTTTACCTGCAGGGAGGGGCGAGAGGAGAGGAGAGAGAGAGAGAGAGAGAGAGAGAGAGGGCCGGAGAACCTGGTTGCAAAGGAATTCCAGTCTTGCCTCTCGCGCTTAAAGACTACATTTCTTTTGTTTTCATTGAAGATAAAGTAGATCAGAAACGGGAGAAGCTGAATTATTGACTAGGTCGTTTATACTTTTCCCTTTCTTTATCTCTGTCTCTGTCTCTCTCTCACTGTCTCTCTTCATTCTTTGTTGCTAAAGGTTGAAAGAAATTAGAGACCACTTGAAGAGCCTACATATTTTCGAGAACCTTGTTTGTTTACACTGAGTTTGCTGATGGCACGCACTAACCCTGATGTAATACGCAATTCATCATTGTATTGTGTAAGGTTTTTAAGTATAAAGAAATAGCTATTACATAGTGCTGCATGATGTGCTTGCCATAGCCGTAGGTACAATATTCCTTCTGCATGGTATGATGAAGCCGTAGGTACAGTATTCCTTCTGCATGGTATGATGAAGCCGTGGGCACAGTATTCCTTCTGCATGGTATGATGAAGCCGTAGGCACAGTATTCCTTCTGTATGGTATGATGAAGCCGTAGGTACAGTATTCCTTCTGTATGGTACGATGAAGTGTTAGATCTGTATCCCTTCATAAGGGGCCGAGGCTTATATGAATAAACCGTCATTCGTTGATTGATTGATTGATTGATTGATTGATTCTCTCTCTCTCTCTCTCTCTCTCTCTCTCTCTCTCTCTCTCTCTCTCTCTCTCTCTCTCTCTTATGTGTCACACTGCGCCGTCAATTCGTAGAAACTTCGCGACTGGGATGAAGTGGTGGGATGTATAAAGACGTCCGTTTCGACTTACGTCTGTTTAAATGCACCACTAAGGAGACCACTTAGCTAACTGCTGCTTCTCCTCAACAAGAATGCTGTTGATTTATATTTGACGGGAAAACAACTTGGTAAAGACTGATGTTAAGCGCATCCCCTTCCCCCATTCTCCTTTTAATCCCCTCCCTCGACCTCCCCTCCCCTCCCAGCCCACTTCTGTTTCTGCTCCCCTACCTCTTCTTCATTAGCGACGCCTCCACCCATCCCCCAATGATATTTTCTTTTTCATCACTTTGACAGTCCATAAGCATTACTGGAAATCATTTCAGAATATTGCCTTACACATGACACATCAGCGCTATTGCCTTACACATGACACATCAGCGCTATTGCCTTACACATGACACATCAGCGCTATTGCCTTACACATGACACATCAGCGCTATTGCCTTACACAGGACACATCAGCGCTATTGCCTTACACAGGACACATCAGCGCTATTGCCTTATACAGGACACATCAGCGCTATTGCCTTACACATGACACATCAGCGCTATTGCCTTACAAGGACACATCAGCGCTATTGCCTTACACAGGACACATCAGCGCTATTGCCTTACACATGACACATCAGCGCTATTGCCTTACACAGGACACATCAGCGCTATTGCCTTACACATGACACATCAGCGCTACATCTTCCGGCGCTAAAACGTGGTTTTAGTTGGTTTGTCACTGTTTCTGGCAGTTGAGTGCCGGCGAGCAAAGTCGCCGTGTTCTTCACACAGTAACCTCCCTTTCTCCCAAGGCCCATTGGACTGTTACTAAGAAAACGCAACTCTGTACCTATGTCTTCCAACCGTCTTCGTTCCGAATTACATCGCCATTTGTTGTTGTCGTTGTCGTTGTTGTTGTTGTTGTTGCTGTCTGGACCCACGTCTGTCTACCTGAATAGTCTAACAGCATACATTTTGAACCCAGCAGCCTCTCGATCCGTTTCGCTGAAACGCCGGCCCGTTTGACTGAGGCTTTAGCTGGAGTGGTCTGTGCGTCATTGCCTCCTGCAGGCTTATGGATTGAGGTGTTGGATTCGGTAGCGCACCTGATGCCAATGGCGGGTGAAATCATCTCAGGAATCTGTTTTTCTCCATTTTCCATTATTACACTGAAAAGTTCGTGGGCAGACTGACAGACACCAGGAACACGACAGCTCTCGTCCACGCTTCTATTTCTCGCGCACACGCACTCCCCCACTCCCCCACCCTCCCAACACACACACACACACACACACACACACACACACACACACACACACACACACACACACACACACACACACACAACCAGTAACACTCTCTTGGCAAGCAGATGGTAATGGAGAAATATGCATGCGAAGTGCAGCGTACGTGAGGAATGTGTATAGCATGCCAGCAACAACTTGTGACGGAATTTACATGACATCTCATCCTCTTGGGGCCAAGCCACTCTCTACAGGAACTTCGATCCAAATTCCAACAGATTCACCACAATCATAGCTGCGTCCACATTATACTCTGACTGCACTCAAAGACACTGACCCTGGTAATTCCGTATAAGCGGAAGAGAGTAAAGATTCCAACAGCGCTTCTAGCAATCAGTGGCTGTTCCTAATTTTGGCATATAGGGGGTATAATACTGGTGCCTGTTAAAGGATTTCCACTATCCCTTCACGACAATGTTTTATTTTTGATTGTACTGAAGATTAAGTGTGTCAAAAGAAAAGAATCCGTGCTGGAAATATGAACTTCGTCTTTGTTAATCATCTCTGAATCTTTTATTCATAAAAATCAGTCTGTATGTTGAATTACGTAATTCACCAAATTCTGTGAGCTTCCTCGTAGCTGATAGGGAGAGCGTCAGACTTTGGAAATTGGAATCGGGCGGAGAGTTGGAGGCAGACCTTCAGTCGGTGTTCTGATAGAAGTTCTCACTCGATCCATTTGACAGCATCGCACTGCCAACTTCCCACACATCCGTGGGCAAACTGGAAAAATGCCCTTTCGACAACGAATTGGAATGTATCCACAATTTTTTCCCCCCATACACAGACATCTCTCCCACCTCCCCATTCTACACACACGCACAGATTGCGTACAGAAAACATTCTCAAAAGTAAACAAATTCTTGGTCATCATAAGCTTACTTGTATGTCCAACCGGTTGTCTGAGCACAGACAGTCCGTTCTCTTCAGACAGTCCACCCAGTCTCTGTATACGACACACACTGTGGCTGCCACGGTGATCTGTCTCGTGCACGATGTTCTCACAGTTTGAACCAGTTGACTGCGTTTGTCCGACCACAGCGCTGACCGCGAATCAAACGACTGAGTCAATGGACTGGGTCAAGTGACTTCTCTCGTCTCACTAGACATGACTTTAACGTGGATCTGCCATATGTTTCAACTGTCTGAAGACATGATTTTAACTGGATCTGCCATATGTTTCAACTGTCTGCAGACATGATTTTAACGTGGATCTGCCACATGTTTCAGCTGTCTGCAGACATGATTTTAACGTGGATCTGCCATATGTTTCAATTGTCTGCAGACATGATTTTAACGTGGATCTGCTACATGTTTCAGCTGTCTGCAGACATGACTTTAATGTGGATCTGCCATATGTTTCAACTGTCTGCAGACCTGATTTTAACGTGGATCTACCACATGTTTCAACTGTCTGCAGACATTATTTTAACGTGGATCTGCCATATGTTTCAACTGTCTGCAGATATGATTTTAACGTGGATCTGCCACATGTTTCAACTGTCTGCAGACATGATTTTAACGTGGATCTGCCACATGTTTCAACTGTCTGCAGACATGACTTTAACGTGGATCTGCCATATGTTTCAACTGTCTGCAGACATGATTTTAACGTGGATCTGCCATATGTTTCAACTGTCTGCAGACATTATTTTAACGTGGATCTGCCACATGTTTCAACTGTCTGCAGACGGCGGTTGTCTGTTCCTTGGACCCACTGATCTCTGGATTACACCTTTCATGGAGGAATCGTCCGATTTCCTTCTGATCAAGAGAAAATGTTGAACAGTCCTTGGCTTATTGTGTGGACAGTGGGTCCGTCCGTATAATTATGTTGAATAGTCCTCGGCTTATTGTGTGGACACTGGGTCCGTCCGTATAATTATGTTGAATGGTCCTCGGCTTATTGTGTGGACACTGGGTCCGTCCGTATAATTATGTTGAATGGTCCTCGGCTTATTGTGTGGACACTGGGTCCGTCCGTATAATTATGTTGAATGGTCCTCGGCTTATTGTGTGGACACTGGGTCCGTCCGTATAATTATGTTGAATGGTCCTCGGCTTATTGTGTGGACACTGGGTCCGTCCGTATAATTATGTTGAATGGTCCTCGGCTTATTGTGTGGACACTGGGTCCGTCCGTATAATTATGTTGAATGGTCCTCGGCTTATTGTGTGGACATTGGGTCCGTCCGTGTAATTAGTTCCAACAGCTCTGAATTCGCACAAAGTATTACGTGGTTACGACAACAAAAACGGCGGAAACCTAACACCAGTCTGAAGCTTCTAAATAAGTATTGTCATTATCATTGTAGTGGTCACTTCTAAACATACTATCAAAGAAAGATTAAAAGGAGTCTTAATCTTTTTCGGTTTGTTTCTGTGATAGGCTTGTTTCTTTGTTTTTAGACATCCGTTGGAAACAGATATTGAAATGTAGGCTGTTATCCTTTCCTCTCTCAGGAATTAACGTTTCTATCCGAATCACGTTCCTTTGTCATGGTTTGCCTGCTGGTCATCAGCAGATGACGCAAGTACTGCTGAACGTATTTTGACTCAGCTCCGTCAGGTAAGTTAAAGTAATGTTGCTTGTAGCCCAGCCGATCGCTAAGGGCCATATGAAGGCTGTCACCGTGTTGAAGTCAACTTACAAGTCATTATAAAAAAAACAAACAAACAAACAACAAAACAAAACAAAAACAAACAAACAAACAAACAAAAAAACCCCACAAAACCCCTCATTCACACAATCCTTTAAAACACACCCACAAACACACCGGAAATTTTGTTGAAAATCTTTCCTCCGTACAATCTTAGATCAGATGAAAAATGTTAATCTCTTTCAGAAATTCAAAGATCACATCAGGTGGAATAATTCTGAACAAGGCTTTCATGTAAAAAAAAAGTGTTCACATCATGCAAGTCCCAACACTCTAAAAGAATATGTTTCCAAACTCCGTCAAACGATGGAAGGTGGCCTGGAGACTAACCCATTCAGTTTTGGTGCGAGTCCGGATTAGACGCCACATCCGGTAAGGCACAGAGCAAGTTTATTCTAAAGTTCATTTAGCAAAACTCACTGGACCGATTTTCCAGTTAACGTGGTGGAAAGGTGGACATTTGATTGGGGACAAACCATCTAATTCGGGCGCAGATGCGAATCAAACGGACTGTTCACATGCATTACGTGTTCAGATTCACGACATTTGCCACTGAAAAGGACCCCGTGAAGCTACTGTCAGGAATCCATAACTATTCACAGAGTCATGTATTTTCATGGAATATTAAGACTCTCTATTTGATATAAAAGCGGACATTTTCTGTTATTTAATCACACACACACACACACACACACACACACACACACACACACACACACACACACACACACACTACAATACAATATTTATTCCTTTTGCCCCTTTTGGGGTACACACACACACACACACACACACACACACACACACACACACACACACACACACACACACACACACCATAACCACTGAATGCTATACATTTCAAAGGAAACAGAATTCATCTTCTTATCTCTCTTTTCCCTGAGCTCGGTGAAAGAGTCACTGGGTGTCTCACGAAAGAACTGTTCTCCAGGCTCCGGTCAGCTCTGTCCACTCCATACCAAGGCCTGGACCTGCCAATGGTTTCCCTGTCCATTCTGCGATATTGTAGGTCCTTTACCAGTTCTGTCTACCAGTTTTCTCTCCGTCTCCTTCACTCAACAGTTGTCTTGAGGACCGTGTTGGCAAAATCACGGGATCTTATTTAGCAAAACCTATGCATTGATGATGTCCTACCCCATCTTACTCATGTTGTCAATACCTCTTTGTCCTCTGGTCACGTTCCTGAAATCTTCCGGTCCGCAGTGGTACGTCCATTGATCAAGAAACCTTCATTAGATAAAAATGTTTTAAAGAATTATCGGCCTGTATCAAATTTGTCATTTCTATCAAAATTATTGGAGAAGATCGTTTTGGAACAAATTCTAGAACATCTCGAAAAGAATCACCTTTTGAATCCTCATCAATCTGCTTACAGACAAGGCCATAGTTGTGAGACAGCACTCCTCCGTATAGTCAATGACCTCCTCTGCGGGCTTGACGATGGAACGTTTCCTTATTAGCGATGTTAGACCTCTCTGCAGCATTTGACACGATCGATCATAATATTTTGTTCTCACGGCTTCAAACTTCCTTTGGATTCAAAGACACAGCTCTCGACTGGATTATCTCTTACTTGACTGGACGGACTCAGACAGTGTGTGTACAGGGAAGATACTCAGACAGTTCTCCTCTTAGGTACGGTGTGCCTCAGGGTTCTGTACTTGGGCCAGTCCTTTTTGTGCTGTATGCTAGTCCTGTGTCTGACGTCATCAGTGGTCACGCCATGTCGCATGAGAGCTTTGCTGACGATACTCAGCTTCATCAGTCGGCTCCCGTTGCTGAAACTGACTCACTGATTTCTCGGATGTGGGGCTGCATTGCAGACCTGAAGGACTGGATGACAACCAACAAACTACAACTAAACGATGACAAGACGGAACTCATGTTCGTGACAAAACAGCCTAACCATCCTTCTCTGCCTTCAACTGTCACTATCAATGACTGTGCTGTCTCTGTCTCCACCTCTGTCCGCAGTCTAGGGGTCATACTTGACCAATCCCTCTCCTTGAGAAACAGGTTTCAAATATTTGCAAGATTGCCTATTTAGAACTAAGAAGAATCAGCTCTGTACGTCACCTTCTCTCTACAGATGCTACAAAAACTCTCATTTGTGCATTTGTCTTATCTAGAATAGATTACTGCAACTCACTTTTGGCCGGCCTTCCAAAATACCTGATAGAAAGATTACAGCGAATCCAAAATCATGCAGCCCGAGTCGTCTGTAGAGCAAGAAAACATGCTCACATTTCGCCTCTCTCCACTCTCTTCACTGGCTATCTGTCTCAAACCGTATCTCGTACAAAATCTCAACTCTCACTTTCTCTGCTCTCTTTGAAAATGGACCTTCTTATCTCTCAGATCTCCTTAAAATCTACACCCCCTCTCGACAACTACGCTCCTGTGGTGACGACCGCCTTCTGCGAATGACTCGCTTCAGGACTACTACTGGTGAAAGATCTTTCTCTTTTCAAGCTCCAGCGACGTGGAACAGACTGCCAGACTGTCTCAGACATTCAGATTCTATCTCTTCTTTCAAGTCTAAACTTAAAACCCATCTATTTTCTCATAATTAGTCAATGCTGTGGGGAGAGGGGGGGGGGGGGGGTACAACCTAACTCATAGCCATCTGGGCCTTTTCAAATGTAGCGTATGTGTATGTTCTCTATTATATGTATTTGTTGTATGATTGAACGTTATAGGATTAAGTTTTTGTAGTGATATTTGAAGAATAAGTGAATGTCACATTGGTAGGATTAGGATTTGTTAGTTATTGTAGTAATAGTATTTGTAGTTGGGTGTAAGGTGTATTATTGTATATGAGAAGGGTGAATGTAGTATGACTTTGTAAAGCGCTTAGAGAAATTCGTTTGATTAAGCGCTATATAAGAAATCATTATTATTATTATTATGTTCTTCATTTTCCCACTGATGTCAACAGATCTTCCTATGGTCCAGTGAACTGCTTGACGGTTAGATGCACTTGTTTATTGGTGATATGATTAGTTTATGTTTATGTTTATTATCTTGTGACCGGTTCTCCTATTGGTCATATAGCAGGCAATAGTGATGAAGTATTCAGAAGCCCCTGGTGATTGTTCATCGAGTGAGCGAATCCTAAATATGGACTCGCTTCCACTAGTTTCGGACCGCAGCCAATTCCACAAAGGGAAAACGCTGTACTGTTTGATGGCTCCGTCTGTCTCGAGAGACAATGGAGTTGCGCCATGGATCAGTCAGTTGTGGAGTTGCAGCGCCTGCGTGGCTGAAGAACCCGATCCTTGAGCGGCAGACTCTGTTGCAGTTGCTGCAAGAGAAGTCTTGGTCATGAGAGTCTGTGGGTGCTGACGCCATTCTTTGCCGTCTGCGGCGCCTCCGTTCTTCCCACTGGGCCTCTCTCCTCTGCTCTGCTCTGCTTGGTGCCAGCCTTGATATGGACAGCCAGCTGACCCGGCCTGAAGCTGCTGACTCCAGGTCTGCTAGATCGAGGGTGCCTGCTCAGGCTTGCATACATCATTGTAGCGTAGGGCGGGCCGTCCTTTGGGTCTGGAGCCTGTAGCCAGCTTTGGGATGCGACCATCGTCCTCGCAGCTGACATGGCCAAGCCAGCGCATGTAGTGAATGACGAGGACATTAACCGCATCATTGACCAACCCAAATAGTCATTGCTCTAATCTGCAATTACTATGCTCTCAATCGACAAATAAGAGTACTTATACTACTGAACAATGTTTAGGATACAAATCTTAGTAGCTTCGAGTGAGGGTACTGTAAACTGACACTTGGTTACGCGCAATTTAATTGTCGGTTGTAAAATATGACAAGTTTTGTAACTGTGGCCTATGACGTTGATTCCGGTTCCTTTTAGCAGACGACAACACAATAGCATGTCGGATTGTTGATCAAAGTGATACCGTTGTCGTCTTTCCATTTTCTACACTGAGACCAAATGTCGCAAAAATATGTAAACTTTATTCGTATGTCATATCGTGGACATTTGCGTAATTTTGGATGCAGCCTATTTTCACGACGTCCAGTCACATTAGTGAAAGTTGTGAAACGTTTGACCAACACGAGGTCCAAGTGGCTTTCAGGGGATCTAACAGTGCAGAATGTCTGTCGAGTATGGACTGAAATTCTGGAGAAAAATAATGTTCCAGAATCGCGAGTTAGCGTGGAATATATTGTGGCTCATGTTCTTGGAAGGAAAACTGTAAGATTCATGTAACTGTATAAACTAATAATCTATGTGCCTCATTGATTGTAAATGTAATGTTTAACTCACTGATCGTGAAGTGTGTAGAGTATAAATGTGTTAGATGTGTATAAGTTCTGCCTGTCCATCCGTAATCTGTACCAGAACTGCCACTTTCCGTGTCAGTTTGCGAGGGGGCCAGATATAGGAGCCATGATGACCGTGAATGCAACTTGAGTATACACAGCACAGGATTAATATATGGTGTTGGAGTGACCAGTAAGATGGTAACAACAGGCAGTTAAAATGGGTGGTGAGGGGAGGTGTGGGGGAAGGGTAGAGACAGTGTGTGTGTGTGTGTGTGTGTGTGTGTGTGTTGGGGGGGAGGGGGTGTCAGTGATGGGCAGTGACCACCCTGAATCTGCTTGGCACAGAAGAGAAGGTGCTGACAGTCTGCTGCAAGACGATGCTAGCCAGGCGGTTCCACTCTCCAATGTTGTACTTATGAAGAAGGAAATCCAGCTCTTGTTGGTGGATAAGTGAATTTTCAGCTGTTGTATGTGTCTGTCTTTGAAGAGGGTTCCAATTCATATGTCCTGTGAAGGTGGTTGACTTCACTTGTGACTTTGAAAATTGGAGTTAGAAATGCGGAGGGTAGAATGGCAGGAGTTTGGCTGCTGGCTGTCTGGTACAGCATGGGGAGTTCGAGCTGTCTTCCACACACCGCTGAGCATGGTAACTTGAGGCACTCCAGCATCTTCGTGACACACATGCTATCTTGAGATTTGATGTCGCTGATGATGAAGCAAGCTGCTTGTTGTTTGATTAGCTTCGATTGGTCAGTCAGTGTCTTGCTTTGCACTGAGGCACCACACCACTGACCATAGTTGAGGATGTATCTGCATTATACATAAACAGTGTGATCCATGATGGTGGATCAGAAAGGGGTAAGGGATGGGAAGGGCCCTAGGGGTGAGGGGTGGGGTGGAGGGGCATCCAAAATGTGCAGAAGATGTTGCAGCTACAGCCACAAAATGCAACAGGAAAGTAATGCAAAAAGAAAAGTCATGGGGAGGAGAAAAGGGGGTACAGGTGGGAGTGGGGAAGGTGGGAGAGTGATTCAGGTGGTTGTGCTGGAGGGGGTTTGTTGTCGTCCTCCGCAGTCTCTCAAACTCCACAGAATAGCTACCTCTAGATGACATGCACGTTTACATCACCATAGAAGAGCTGAAGGGATAGGTGGAGTGGAGAATGTCATGTGGGAAATGAGTTGGGTGAGGGGGTTGGGTTAAGTATGATTCTATTACGAAATTAGCAGAGTGACTTCTGAATGTGTCCGAATGGAGGGCAGATACTCTGTCAGTCTGTGTGCAGGGAGAGTGGCTGCTGGTTGGGATAGAAATATACATGTGGAGATTTACTTTTAGTCATTTTATTATTGGTTCATTAACTAATAATTAGTCATCATATCTACAGTGTAAGAGACTAAGACACTTTGATGAAACCTGCAGAGAGCTGCAACATCAATTTCTTGTATATGCATTTTGTTTGATTTATATGGGAAAAGTGTACGTGAGTTTCCTTCTGTATGGTTTTTACACATGTAAAGTGTAAGATTTAGCAAAGCAGATATCTCACACACAGATGTTTCACCAGTTGTTCTGAATGCTGTCATGCATTATGTGTTTATAAGGAAGACACTCACATTGTTTCAGATGCACAATGTCTCTGGCTTGCTTGAACTGAGTCAACAACAGATAGAGAGTGTGAATGCAATGTGTCATCAGAGACTCCAGCAGTGAGTATTTGAAACTTTTCTTCTCAGTAGATGTCGGAATAAGCAATCATGTGCAGAAATAATGAATTGAGAGAGAAAGTAAGGATTACAGTGGTGTTGCATAATTTATTTCAATACACACAAACACACAGACACACACAGACACACAGACACACAGACTCAAACAACACACACACACCACACACACACACACACACACACACACACACACACAAATGCATGGGCAAGTACACACACACACACACACACACACACACACACACACACACACACAGACACACACACACACCACACACACACACACACACACACAACACACACACACACACACACACACACATGTGATAACATACATGGGAGAATCTGTATCAGATGCAAAATCCTTGCAAGCATGTATCAAATCACAGACTTGTGCTCTGTTTCTGCAATGATGCACTGCCATCATAATATCAATAAAGTGTTATAGAGATCGTACAGTATCTCATTATCTGCATGCTTTCATAAATTTGAATTTTTCTTCAAAAGATGTGTCAGTGAGGAAAAGTAACCGCTCAAAAAGTGGATGTTGTAGTGCAGCCATTCATGGAAGCCTTCTGAAGGCTGCTGACCCCATAGTCCAATGGTTATGTCTTACTCTTACAGTCCTAGTCAAGTTGATGTGAAGACATCTTCTTATGTGTTGTGTACATATCTGCTCATCATTATGACATGCCTTTTTATGTGTGTGTTGTGTGTGTGTGTGTGTGTGTGTGTGTGTGTGTGTGTGTGTGTGTACATGTGTGTGTGTGTGTGTGTGTATTTTTTCTTGGATTTCAGTAAACCAGTGCAGTACATCCTGGGAGAATGGGACTTTGATGACATAGAACTCAAACTTAGACCTCCAGTCTTCATCCTCGGCCTGAAACAGAGGTACAAAGTAAAACTCCTTGTGAAATAGCTGTCATTCCTCATTGTCCTCTGAAACACTGATGAACACTAAACTTGGCCAGAAACAGAGGTACAGAGTAAAACTCCTTGTGAAATAGCTGTCATTCCTCATTGTCCTTAACACTGAGAACTAAACTGCAGAAACAGTACAGAGTAAATCCTTGTAAATAGCTGTCATCCTAATGTCTCTAAACATGATGAACTAAACTTGGCAGAAACAGAGGTACAGAGTAAAATCTGTGAAATAGCTTCATTCCTCATTGTCCTTGAAACATGATGAACACTAACTTGCAGAAACAAGGTACAGAGTAAAATCCCTGTGAAATAGTGTCATTCTCATTGTCCTCTGAAACACTGATGAACACTAAACTTGGCCAGAAACAGAGGTACAGAGTAAAACTCCTTGTGAAATAGCTGTCATTCCTCATTGTCCTCTGAAACACTGATGAACACTAAACTTGGCCAGAAACAGAGGTACAGAGTAAAACTCCTTGTGAAATAGCTGTTATTCCTCATTTGAATATGGTTTATGTTTCTATTTAAAAAAAAGCTTAGAAAAAACGTTGCTATACAAATAATGTGCAACTCTTTAACTGGCTGAAAGGTTTGGACTTTCACTGTTAATTCATGCACAACTATTTTGAAAGAAAAAAAAAAAAAATTTAGAAGAGAGGGTGTTAGTTACTGCCAATGACATTGACAAACAAAGCACATGACAAGACACCGCCAATGACATTGACAAACAAAGCACATGACAAGACACGTGTCTTGTCATGTGCTTTGTTTGTCAATGTCATTGGCGGTAACTAACACCCTCTCTTTCTAAATTTTGCTTTGTTCTCCGCCGTCAGTCACTCCATTTTGAAACTTTTTGAAAGGCTCATTATCTTGCCTTAGGGCCTGAATGGGTCTCAGTAAGTTGGTGTCTTCTCAGCAAAAATTAACACATTTCTTTTTTCTTTTCTTTTTTGTTTGTTTTGTTTTCTTCTTTTTCCTCGTTCGCCTCCCGTTAGATGAGCAGCCCGGTGTCCTCGATGAAGGCTGCCGTCCACCGCAGCTCCTCCAGGGTGCCATACAACTTGGCTTCTAAACAGTATCTATGATATATTTTTTGAATTTTTTATCTTGTCCAGACAGTTCTGTTAGTAGCAGCAGACATCTGAGCGAACAGATGTAAACCATATCATCATAGTGAGTGCTCAAGCACACAGATGTGTTCCAGTCCTACACTGTGTCCACACAGGCGTGTATGCATGTTCTCACAGTCCTTTCTCCCAGACAGACTGCGCCACTCATTGCTGACTGTACAACTGTTGGCCTGCAGGAGCTGGTGGAGCTGGCAGTGCAGATGATTGAGGACAGACCTCTGCTCTCTGGGCGTCTCCTGGAGTTGTGTTGTGGCTCAGGGGCCATCACCTTGTCACTCCTGCATCGATTTCCCATGGTATGGTAATGTCCCTTTGGTGCAGAAAATCATGACATTGTAATACTCTTTGAGAGTTGATTTTTTGGCGTTTTCATTCTTGTTTTCATTGGTCTCCAGTCCCTCTTATTTTCATTACATTCATTTCAGTCTTGTGACTGCCAGTGACGGAGCTGTATCTTTGTTTATGTCTGTCATTTCAATGTTGTGACTGCCAGTGACGGAGCTGTATCTTTCAGTTTGTGTCTGTCATGTCAGTGTGACTGCCAGTGACGGAACTGTATCTTTCAGTTTGTTTGTGTCTGTCATGTCAGTGTGACTGCCAGTGACGGAGCTGTATCTTTCAGTTTGTTGATGTCTGTCATGTCAGTGTTGTGACTGCCAGTGACGGAGCTGTATCTTTGTTTGTTTATGTCTGTCATTTCAGTGTGACTGCCAGTGACGGAGCTGTATCTTTGTTTGTTTATGTCTGTCATGTCAGTGTGACTGCCAGTGACGGAGCTGTATCTTTGTTTGTTTATGTCTGTCATGTTCAGTGTGACTGCCAGTGACGGAGCTGTATCTTTGTTATGTCTGTCATGTCAGTGTGACTGCCAGTGACGGAGCTGTATCTTTCAGTATGTTTGTGTCTGTCATTCAGTGTTATGACTGCCAGTGACGGAGCTGTATCTTTGTTTATGTCTGTCATGTCAGTGTGACTGCCAGTGACAGAGCTGTATCTTTCAGTTTATGTCTGTCATGTCAGTGTGACTGCCAGTGACGGAACTGTATCTTTAGTTTATGTCTGTCATTTCAGTGTTATGACTGCCAGTGACGGAGCTGTATCTTTGTTTATGTCTGTCATGTCAGTGTGACTGCCAGTGACGGAGCTGTATCTTTGTTTATGTCTGTCATGTCAGTGTGACTGCCAGTGACGGAGCTGTATCTTTGTTTATGTCTGTCATGTCAGTGTGACTGCCAGTGACGGAGCTGTATCTTTGTTTATGTCTGTCATGTCAGTGTGACTGCCAGTGACGGAACTGTATCTTTGTTTGTTGATGTCTGTCATTTCAGTGTTGTGACTGCCAGTGACGGAGCTGTATCTTTGTTTATGTCTGTCATGTCAGTGTGACTGCCAGTGACGGAACTGTATCTTTCAGTTTATGTCTGTCATTTCAGTGTTATGACTGCCAGTGATGGAGCTGTATCTTTGTTTGTTGATGTCTGTCATGTCAGTGTGACTGCCAGTGACGGAGCTGTATCTTTCAGTTTGTTTATGTCTGTGACTGATGGCATTTTCTATTTGTTGTCTTTGTCAAATGATCTGTTCTCAGAGCATCAATCCAGTCTTCACTAAGAGAGAGCATTATGTTATTCTGATCAGCTGCAAGCCTCTGAGAAGATCAAATCATTCACGAAGCTGAAAAGTATATATGTGGGTCTGTGATTCTGTTGTGCCACCAGCGTATATACTTTAAATTCCCATGTGACAGCCAAAGTTTGCACAGGTTGTGACACTTTGATCTGTAAGTTGATGCTTACATGTAAAACCTGGTGCATCCTTATCAAATTCTGTCCATTTTGGGGACATCAGCTGGTCGTATTGTAGGTTCGGCAATGAAGCAGCACATCAGGTAAGCACATCTGTGTTGAATGTTTGTCACTGGACCCAACAGTGTTTGCTCTTTGTTTTAAATGGCTGTGACTGTGTTTAATGTTTGTCACTGGACCGAACAGTATTTGCTCTTTGTTTGAAATGCCTGTGACTGAACAGTATTTTCTGTTTGTTTATAGCTGTGACTGAGTGATTTTGTTTGTTTATACCTGTGACTGAGTGATTTGGTTTGTTTATACCTGTGACTGAGTGATTATGTTTGTGACTGAGTGATTATGTTTGTGCTATGTCTGTGACTGAATAGTATTTTCTTTCTGTTTGTGACTGTCACCAAGCTATGTTTTATTTTTGTTACATTTGTGACTGAACAATATTTTCTCTCTGTTGATGCGTTTCATTGAACAACAACAGATTCTGTTTGTTCATTCCTGTGAGTGAACAACTTCTTATCTTTGTTCATTCCTGTGAGTGAACAACTTCTTATCTTTGTTCATGACTGAAGAGCATTTTTTTCTTTATTCTTATTACTTGTGACTAATCAGCATTTTTGCTTTGTTTGTTCCTGTTTGCTTCATGTTTGCTTTTCATCACCATGTCTGTGTGGTCAGTATTTACTCTTCAAGTGAATTCATGTGCTTTTTTTTGCTGTCAACTTTGAAACAGTTTTAACCCCTTGACTGCTGCAGCTCATTCTATTGATTCATTCATATTATGATAAGAATGGTTCAGTAACCCCTTGACTGCTGCAGCTCATTCTATTGATTCATTCATATTATGATAAGAACGGTTCAGTAACCCCTTGACTGCTGCATCTCATTCTATTGATTCATTCATATTATGATAAGAATGGTTCAGTAACCCCTTGACTGAAGCAGCTCATTCTGTTGATTTATTCATTCAACCCCTTGACTGCTGAAGTTCATTCTATTGATTTATTCATTTAACCCCTTGACTGCTGAAGCTCATTCTGTTGATTCATTCATATTATGAAAGAACGGTTCAGGGAGTGCAGATTTGAATGAAAGGAACAATACTTGATGTCTGCTGTAAAGAAATTGAATTGTTCCACCCGAGCATACGCAGACTGTCGTATAGAAAGAGGTAACAGTACCTTACAGCAACTTTAAAGACTGTGGATTGTCCCACCCAAGTAAAGTTAGGTTATCTTATAGAGATAACATTACATTGAAAGACAGTGAATTGGTCCACCCAGGAAACTTAGGCCATCTCATAGAAAGAAATAACAATACTTTTTGTCAGCTTTATTTCAATTCAGGAAATAGTGAATTGGTCCACTCAAGTAAACATAGGCATCCCATAGAGATAACAATACTCTATGTCAGCTATAAAGGTAGTGAATTGGTCCACCCAAGTATACTTAGACTGTCCCGTAGAAAGAGATAACAATACTCTATGTCAACTTTTAAAGATAGTGAATAAGTCCACTAAGACTGTCTCATAGAAAGAGGGTTTACAAGCCAGAATACAAGAGGTAAATGGTAACCTGATCTGTCTGCCTCATCCCATCATGAAGATGATCAGTCTTTCAAGACTGATCGTATCTAATGTGGTAGCGCAGAAATTAACAAAGAAGTACAACTGTTGGGGAAGCCAACAATGGAGGTGAAACCTAAATAGCAGTGTTTTTGTGATGATTGTATGGTTCCTGTATTTTTCATTTCTGTTGAATGTTGTTGTAGTTCTGTGGTGTGGCGGTGGATGTTTCATGGTTGCTGCATTTTTCTTTTCTATTGAATGTTGATGTAGTTCTGCGGTGTGGCATGGATGTTTCATGGTTCCTGCATTTTTCTTTTGTATTGAATGTTGTTGTAGCTCTGTGGTGTGGCGGTGGATGTTTTGAGGGAAGCATGCAGTCTGACTGAAGAAAACGCCCAGCAACTCGGATGGCAGACAGAGTGACAGTGCTTTCAGGAGACCTAACTGACTCAGCAGGTATGTTTGTGTGTCTGTGTGCATTGACAAACATGTTTGCATAAGTTTGCATGGTTGTTTAAATGCAAGAGGACACACACACACACACACATGCACACACTCATGCACACACGCATGTGTGCACGCAAGCACACATACACACTTGTGCATGCATGTATGCGTGCATGCATCCATGCAAGCACGCACACCACACACACACACACACACACACGCACACACACATATGTAAGCACACATACTCCCCCCCCCCCCCCCCCCCCCACACACCACACACACAACACACATCAGGATTATGTGCAGAACTTGTCAGTAGAAAGAAACTCGTGGAGAGCGTGGCAGCAGCGAGTCCAGAGATCAGAAGAGAAGCCCCCTTCAAGCAAGTGTTTCGGCCCTTATCTCCTGACACTCTAGGGGGGTTGGGCCACACCCAGTTCATGACTCCGGATGTCCCTCTGCTGCCCTTTTTTTTTTTTTTTTTTTCCCCATCTTGGGACGAGCTATGGCTGGGATTCGAACCCATGACCTTCTGGACATGCTCATTTTCCACTTAATGACTCGAACTCTAACCACTGAGCCACAGGGACACCTGATATTTGTAGGAAATTTAAGCCTCATGAAGTTCACTTTTGTTCCTCCTTGACCAGATCCAGCTTGAACACCTCTCTGCCGCTTCTGCCATTGCTTTCAGGGCTCTGGTTTTATCCCTCCCTGCAACTGAGAGCTGTTTCATGAGGCTGTATGCAGACGTTCCTACAAACCCTCTAGCTCCAATTTCTGCAGTGAGGACTTTGACCTGATAGCCTTCTCTCCTCAGGCTGTTTGCCAGATCAGCATACTTTTCAGTCTTGTAGATTTGAGCTGCCTCCATTCTGTTCTCATATGGCACCGTGAGCTCGATCATGATCAGCTGCTTGGTTGACTGAGAGTGGACTACTATGTCTGGTCTCATGCCACTCTTGCTGATGATCTCTGGGTGACTCTTCCATTCTGGGAGGTCTGCAGTGCACTCCCAGTCATCTGCCCCATCCAGCAGACTCTGCCTGCATGTTCCGAGTGGCACAGTTGTTCTTGGCCATGATTTGCTACCTCCTGCCGTGACGAATGTTGCGGGTGCTTTTGGAGTCCTGATTGTCCCTTTTGTGGTGTTGGTACTAGCCCAGACTACTTGTACAATCTCTTTGAGCACTTGGTTGTGCCTCCATGTGTACCTTCCTTGAGCCAGGGCTACTTTACATGAGCTTAGGACATGCTCCACTGTTTAATAAAACAAATAACAAAATATACCAGACTGAGAAAAAAAATTATGTGTAGCATAGGCATACAGGTATTTACAGTTCCTCATTGTCACATAGGATTGCAGACGGCACAAGAGAGAAATCCATGAATCAGACCTGGGGTCACTTTCCTCTCAGTAGGAAATGTATGTTTAAATCTGCATTGTCATGTATGTAGTTTACTATGGTATTGAATGAATGAAGAAAATGTATGTTTAAATCTGCATTGTCATGTATGTAGTGTACTATGCTATTGAATGAATGATGGAAATGTATGTTTAAATCTGCATTTTCATGTATGTTGTATACTATGGTATTGAATGGAATGATTCAGAGATTTCATCCTGGATTCTGTTTAACGTGTATTGATAATGGTTTTTTTGTTTTTGTTTTTGTTTTTACTCTTGTGTCGTCTTAATCATATTCCTCCCCCACACCCCACTCATCCAGTTCCCCCCTACACAGCCACACTGAGGCAGGATTGTCTGTTCAGTCTCATCACCAGCACTCCATAGGGAGCCATCATCATCAGGTTGCCCTGAGGCAGCTCACAAGAGGAGACATTGGTCAGTGCTGAATCACTTTGGAGTTGAGCAGGGTCTATTCTGACCCAGCATACCCAAGGCACCACCTGGCAAAAGAATGGCATGGTTGTTGAGCAGGGTCTGTTCTGACCCAGCATGCCCAAGGCACCACCTGGCAAAAGAATGGCATGGTTGTTGAGCAGGGTCTGTTCTGACCCAGCATGCCCAAGGCACCACCTGGCAAAAGAATGGCATGGTTGTTGAGCAGGGTCTGTTCTGACCCAGCATGCCCAAGGCACCACCTGGCAAAACAATGGCTTGGTTGTTGAGCAGGGTCTGTTCTGACCCAGCATGCCCAAGGCACCACCTGACAAAAGAATGGCACGGTTGTTGAGCAGGGTCTGTTCTGACCCAGCATGCCCAAGGCACCACCTGGCAAAAGAATGGCATGGTTGTTGAGCAGGGTCTGTTCTGACCCAGCATGCCCAAGGCACCACCTGGCAAAAGAATAGCTTGGTTGTTGAGCCAGAGTGAGGGAGTCTCCCCTTCAGGAGGATGTCATGGCTACAACCTCGCAGTGACAGTTCTCATGAATTGGCTGACCCTGAAGACTTTGACATAAATTTGCCATGTGTGTGTGTTGAGGAAATCAGAACTGAGGGCACCATGAGTGCAGGACATAAACGAAGGTTCATACATCCTGAGAGGTAAAGGTAAATGATGATGTGTTGGGATAATGACGCTGACACTAGGGAGTTCCATTTTGGCCCGTACTGCATGCTGCCTCTCATGTTGTGTCCCTGCATCGGCTGGACCCAAGAGATACAGACAAAGACTGTGTTGGTTAAGATTTGAGCAACACATTCAACAGAACACACCTGTTAACCTGTTTCTGACTCCGAAGCCAAGACTAGGCTGCCTTGAAAAACAGTAAGAATCCAAACATTTCAAGACGGTGAAAACGCCCATTACACAGACTGAAGGAAGCTGTTGAAGGGAGATAATCATGAAAATATGATTCTGACTGAAAATAATGGGACTTGTTGAAATTGGACTGCAGTCACTTTTCTGAGTTATATTGTTATGCGAAATGCCTGAATGAGTTAAGTGGATGAACCTCAGCACTGTGGCTGTGGTCTTTCTGTATGTGGATGAACCTCAGCAATGTGGCTGTGGTCTTTCTATAAGCGGATGAACCTCAGCCATGTGGTTGTGGTCTTTCTATAAGTGGATGAACCTCAGCACTGTGGTTGTAGATGAACCTCAGCACTGTGGTTGTAGATGAACCTCAGCACTGTGGTGTAGTCTTTCTATAAGTGGACAAACCTCAGCACTGTGGTTGTAGATGAACCTCAGCAATGTGGTTGTAGATGAACCTGAGCACTGTGGTTGTAGATGAACCACAGCACTGTGGTTGTGGTCTTTCTGTAAGTGGATGAACCTCAGCACTGTGTTTGTAGATGAACCTCAGCACTGTGGATGAACCTCAGCACTGTGGTTGTAGATGAACCTCAGCACTGTGGTTGTAGATGAACCTCAGCAATGTGGTTGTAGATGAACCTCAGCAATGTGGTTGTGGTCTTTCTATAAGTGGATGAACCTCAGCACTGTGGTAGTAGATGAACCTCAGCACTGTGGTTGTGGTCTTTCTATAAGTGGATGAACCTCAGCACTGTGGTTGTGGTCTTTCTATAAGTGGATGAACCTCAGCACTGTGGTTGTAGATGAACCTCAGCACTGTGGTTGTGGTCTTTCTGTAAGTAGACGAACCTCAGCACTGTGGTTGTAGATGAACCTCAGCACTGTGGTTGTGGTCTTTCTATAAGTGGATGAACCTCAGCACTTTGGCTGTGGTCTTTCTGCAAGTGGATGAACCTCAGCACTGTGGTTGTGGTCTTTCTATAAGTGGACGAACCTCAGCACTGTGGTTGTAGATGAACCTCAGCACTGTGGGTGTGGTCTTTCTATAAGTGGATGAACCTCAGCACTGTGGTTGTGGTCTTTCTATAAGTGGATGAACCTCAGCACTGTGGTTGTAGATGAACCTCAGGAATGTGGTTGTGGTCTTTCTATAAGTGGATGAACCTCAGCACTGTGGTTGTAGATGAACCTCAGCAGTGTGGTTGTGGTCTTTCTATAAGTGGATGAACCTCAGCACTGTGGTTGTGGTCTTTCTGTAAGGGGACGAACCT
The DNA here is from genome assembly GCA_033310375.1 of Conus canariensis. NCBI lineage: Eukaryota > Metazoa > Mollusca > Gastropoda > Neogastropoda > Conidae > Conus > Conus canariensis. The sequence goes on from CM065734.1 coordinate 65,623,988, forward strand.
CAGCACTGTGATTGTAGATGAACCTCAGCAATGTGGTTGTGGTCTCTCTATAGGTAGATGAACCTCAGCACTGTGGTTGTAGATGAACCTCAGCACTGTGGTTGTAGATGAACCTCAGCACTGTGGTTGTAGATGAACCTCAGCACTGTGGTTGTAGATGAACCTCAGCACTGTGGGTGTGGTCTTTCTATTTCAGTCCACAGCACACTCAGCAACACTCTGGGAGCAGGCAGAGGCTGAAAGATCCCACAGATACATGCTGCATCTTATGGGTCTCGAACCCACAACTCATGTTGCTGACAACTGCACCACAGAGCCTTGTAGTTTCCATGTAAGCAGAGCACAGATGGTCTGACTTTGCCCATCATGTCTGTAGCCTGGCATCAATATTGTTATTGGATTAAAAAAAAAGAGCTGTCTGTTTATGAAACTTTATATTTTTGAGCATATTTTCATTGAATGTACATTTTTGTGGGTTCTAAATTTGGGTGATGCTTTATTTATTTCTTCTATAGTGTTATAGAACTGTAAATGAAAAAACAAGTCTGTGGAATGGATATTCTTAATGAATGTACAAAACAGAAACCATGTGAAAATCCCTCAATTAATAAGATGACATCACTATCAGAGGAAGGACTGGGAGTATTTCAATGTACCCACTGTGTTGGTGTGTGTGTGTGTGTGTGTGTGTGTGTGTGTCCAGTAAAGGAGAGACTGAAGCGCCTTGGTCTCTTTGACATGCTGGTCAGCAACCCTCCCTATATTCCCACTGAGCAGATGGCCTCACTGGAGCCACAGATTCTGAGGTAAGAACAACACTATCACTTCATCTGTGTGTTTGTTTGTCAGTAGTCTTGTGATCACTGACTGAATTAAGAGAATTCTTGTTCTCTTTTGTCGAAGTGTATCTTTTTTTTGAAATGCCTATGGGTGTTTTGCACATTTGCCATACAAAGAGTGTATAAACACACAGACGGACACCAGTGTGGACAGACATATACATGCATGAACTTATGCATGCATGTACACACACACACACACACACACACACACACACACACACACACACACACACACACACACACACGCACACACACACTCGCACACACACACACACAAACACACACACACTTTTTGTCACTTTGAACAAGACTTATGTTAGATAAAGGACTTGTGATTTGACAATAGCAACAATGCATTTGAAAATTCTGTCTTTTCAAAAAGGAACAAAGATTGTACGAATTGAACAGTCTATAAGAAATGCTTGGTATCTCAAACACTCACTGTATAAAAGATTTGCC
>CM065734.1:65627788-65652788 GCA_033310375.1 Conus canariensis
ACGAAAAAAAAAACAAAACATAGAGAAGGGGCGTAAAAAGCCTGAATAGGCTAAGTTGTTTTTGGAATGAATTAGCAATTAACATCAAACGTGCACCTAGTATTAATGTTTTTAAGAACCTCATAGATAAACATGAATTATTAACTAAAATACAATATAAATTTGATGGATAATTAGACTGAGCTAGCCTACGACTGGACCAACAGACACGAAAAACCCCCAAAAAACATAGAGAAGGGGCGTAAAAAGCCTGAATAGGCTAAGTTGTTTTTGATACGACGCCCCTGATCCTGATCCTGATCCTATAATAGAGGTTTGACTGTGCCATAACATTGCTGTCACAAAACCATATTTTGAAGAAAATGAGTATATCAATGACAAAAACATATTCATTTTGTCAGATAGTCACATATAATAATTGAGTAAAACACTAGTTATGGCATTGTGACTATGTTCACTGATTCTAGAGCGAATGAACAGGAATAATGAGAGAAAAACGTGAAAACTGTTTAGAAATCAAGTGTTAACTATTAAGGTTTCAAAGTGAGGTACTGCGGGCACAAATTGAACCAAACTATAGAAAAGGAAATGACTGTGCTGCCACATAGAAGAACAAGCAGGTGACAAAACAAACACGACACATTTCGACTTCTTTGGTCCTCTACAGGCAACACAAACAACATTAGAAACAATGAAAACAAAGGACAAACAGGCATTGACTTATCTTCTCTCAAATTGGGCGCAAAATAGATGAATGCAGAGTGTATGACCATTCACGTTGTCCTCACAATATAGCAATGGATTTTAGTACCATCAGCATTGTCCCCTGAACATGGATTGTAGGATCAATAGCATTAACCTCACAATATAGACGACTCTTGTTGGTTTTCAGTAGAGAAGAGTTCTCATGTGGACGTGTTCATCAATTCAGAACGTTCTAAAACGTTGAGGAAAGCGAAAACCCTGTGGCATGATGCACTGCTCAGAGTTGTAATGCATACAGGAGAAAATCAGTGCGTCATGGAAAATTTTGGTACGTTTTTGTGACGCACTGGCCTGAATTCCAGTGCGTCAGATGGGAAGATTATGTGTCAGAGATGCACAAATTTTGTGCATAAGAATCATCACTGTTTTCTGTGACAAAAAGTGTTTAATATATTATGTGTATTTGTTTGTTTGGCAGTTTTTCAGTGACAGAAATTGTTCACTGTATGTGTATTTGTTTGATTGCTTTTCAGTGACATAGAAGAAGTCTCACTTGGAATGACATTTGGCGCATGGCCCCTCTCAGGATCAGCTTCATTCTCAGATCTGTATATGACCTTCTGCCCTCAAATGCAAACCTGGTGAAGTGGGGGAAAACAGACGATCCTGCATGCCCCCTCTGCCATGAAAAACAAACAGTGGAGCATGTCCTAAGCTCATGTAAAGTAGCCCTGGCTCAAGGAAGGTACACATGGAGGCACAACCAAGTGCTCAAAGAGATTGTACAAGTAGTCTGGGCTAGTACCAACACCACAAAAGGGAAAATCAGGACTCCAAAAGCACCCGCAACATTCTTCACGGCAGGAGGCAGCAAATCATGGCCAAGAACAACAGTACCACTCGAAACATGCAGGCAGAGTCTGCTGGACGGGGCAGATGACTGGGAGTGCACTGCAGACCTCCCAGAATGGAAGAGTCACCCAGAGATCATCAGCAAGAGTGGCATGAGACCAGACATAGTAGTCCACTCTCAGTCAACCAAGCAGCTGATCATGATCGAGTTCACGGTGCCATATGAGAACAGAATGGAGGCAGCTCAAATCTACAAGACTGAAAAGTATGCTGATCTGGCAAACAGCCTGAGGAGAGAAGGCTATCAGGTCAAAGTCCTCACTGCAGAAATTGGAGCTAGGGGGTTTTAGGAACGTCTGCATACAGCCTCATGAAACAGCTCTCAGTTGCAGGGAGGGAAAAAACCAGAGCCCTGAAAGCAATGGCAGAAGCGGCAGAGAGGTGTTCAAGCTGGATCTGGTCAAGGAGGAATAAAGTGAACTCATAAGGCTAATTTCCCTACAAAATCAGGTGTCCTGTGGCTCAGTGGTTCACGAGTCATTAAGTGAAAATGAGCATGTCCAGGCATGGTTCTCCAGTGGCTGTGTTGCAGAATGCAGACGTCCATCCTCCAGGACGTTCCCACAGTGAGGAGTTGCACTCATTAGACTTCACATCTACCAGACGTCTCACATGAGAACTTTCACTGATGTAAAATTTATCTCAGGCTGTTTCACAGTGAAACTGGTTGCATGTTGTGCTTTCAGTCAGGACATGTCTCAATAGATGTACTGTAGACTCTGTCAGCAGACTGTCAAGTGAAATGTCCATAACTTCATCCCTCCAGGACTGTTCTCACAGGTGAGAGACTGTGTTGCACTGATATGAGACTTGCTGGGTGGACTGTTCTCACAGTAGGATGATGTAGACAGTGAGGGGGGACTTCATAATTGAAGAGAGAGTGTGATCATAGGGTGGATGTAGTATTGAATAATGAGAGGACGGTTTCAATGGAAAGAGAGATGGTTGACTGTGTAATGAGATATGCAGGAGTGTTGTGGTGGGACTGTCAGTATGTAAGAATTTCAGATTGACATAATGTTACAGAGTAAGATGTGATTGATGTAGGGTGGACTGTCTATTCAGGACAGAAATATACTGTATAAGGGAAGAATGTAGACTGGCGGGACTGTCTACATGGAGAAAGTGGAGAGGTTACAGGACTGTCAGTAATGTGGAAGACAATGAGAGGAACGTCGTTGCACAAGGAGGATGGTGGACTCAGTAATGTAGAATTTCATCCTCAGGACTGTTCTCAAAGTGAGAGAAGTGTTGCATGTATGAGACTTCATACTCAGGAAGAAGTGAGGCTGGACTGTCATTGGAAGACAGAGGACTGGACGTGAATGGCACTGTAAATGAGGACTTCCATCCAGGGAGTTCTACAGAATGAAGAAGAGATGTGTATGGGAGGGAGGTGGGGTACTTCAGTATGTGAATAAGGAGGAGGAGTGGAGGTGGACTGTCATAAGATGGAAGGGAGGGGGGGGACTGTCAGTAATGGAAGTAAAGAGGGAGTGGTTCGAAAGGGGGTGGGGGGGACTGTCAGTAATGGGAAGAAAGAGGGAGGGGGGGGGACTGTCAGTAATAGAAGAAAGATGGAGGGGAGGGGTGGGGGGACTGTCAGTAATGGGAAGAAAGAGGAGGGGGGGGACTGTCAGTATATGAGAAAGAGAGGGGAGGTGGGGGACTGTTCAGTAATGGAAGAAAGATGGAGGAGGGTGGGGGGACTGTTCTCAGTAATGGGAAGAAAGAGAGGGTGTAGGGGACTGTCATAATGGAAGAAAGAGGAGGGGGGGGGACTGTCAGTAATAAAGAAGATAGAGGGAGGGGACTTCAGTATGAAGAGGGGGGGGACTGTCATAATGGGAAGAAAGAGAGGGGGGGGGACTGTCAGTAATGGGAAGAAAAGGAGTGGGAGCGGGGGGACTGTCAGTAATGGGAAGAAGAGGAGGGGAGGGGGGGACTGTCAGTAATGGGAAGAAAGAGATGGAGGAGGGCGTTGGGCTGTCAGTAATGGGAAGAAAGAGGAGGGGGGGGGGGGGACTGTCAGTAATGGAAGAAAGAGGAGGGGAGGGGGGGGACTGTCAGTAATGGAAGAAAGAGAGGGGAGGGGGGGGGGACTGTCAGTAATGGAAGAAAGAGGAGGAGGGGGGGGGGACTGTCAGTAATGGAAGAAAGAGGAGGGGGGGGGGGACTGTCAGTAATGGGAAGAAGAGGAGGGGAGGGGTGGGGGGGGACTGTCAGTAATGGGAAGAAAGAGGAGGGGGGGGGGGACTGTCAGTAATGGGAAGAAAGAGGATGGGAGGGGGGGGGGGGACTGTCAGTAATGAGAAGAAAGAGATGGGGAGGGGGGGGGGGACTGTCAGTAATGGGAAGAAAGAGGAGGGGGGGGGGACTGTCAATAATGAGAAGAAAGAGGAGGGGGGGGGGTGACTGTCAGTAATGAGAAGAAAGAGGAGGGGAGGGGTGGGGGGGACTGTCAGTAATGGGAAGAAAGAGGAGGGGGGGGAGGGACTGTCAGTAATGGGAAGAAAGAGGAGTGGGGGGGGGGGGCTGTCAGTAATGGAAGAAAGAGGAGGGGAGGGGGGGGGGACTGTCAGTAATGGGAAGAAAGAGGAGGGAGGGGGGGACTGTCAGTAATGGGAAGAAAGAGGAGGGGGGGGAGGGACTGTCAGTAATGGGAAGAAAGAGGAGGGGAGGGGGGGGGCTGTCAGTAATGGGAAGAAAGAGGAGGGGAGGGGAGGGACTGTCAGTAATGGGAAGAAAGAGGAGGGGGGGGGGGCTGTCAGTAATGGGAAGAAAGAGGAGGGGAGGGGGGGGACTGTCAGTAATGGGAAGAAAGAGGAGGGGAGGGGGGGGACTGTCAGTAATGGGAAGAAAGAGGAGGGGAGGGGAGGGACTGTCAGTAATGGGAAGAAAGAGGAGGGGGGGGGGGCTGTCAGTAATGGGAAGAAAGAGGAGGGGAGGGGGGGGGACTGTCAGTAATGGGAAAAAGGAGGAGGGGTGAGATGGGGAGGGGGGGGGGGGACTGTCAGTAATGGGAAGAAAGAGGAGGGGGGGGGGCTGTCAGTAATGGGAAGAAAGAGGAGGGGAGGGGGGGGGGGGGACTGTCAGTAATGGGAAGAAAGAGGAGGGGGGGGGGGGCTGTCAGTAATGGGAAGAAAGAGGAGGGGAGGGGGGGGGGACTGTCAGTAATGGGAAGAAAGAGGAGGGGGGGGGGGCTGTCAGTAATGGGAAGAAAGAGGGAGGGGAGGGGGGGGGGGACTGTCAGTAATGGGAAGAAAGAGGAGGGGGGGGGGGCTGTCAGTAATGGGAAAGAAGGGGGGGGAGTAAGGGAGAGGGAGGGGGGGGGGGACTGTCAGTAATGGGAAGAGAGGAGGGGGGGGGGCGAGATGGAAGAAGGGGGGGGGGGACTGTCAGTAATGGGAAGAAAGAGGAGGGGGGGGGGGGCTGTCAGTAATGGGAAGAAAGGGAGGGGAGGGAGAGGGGGGGGGGGACTGTCAGTAATGGGAAGAAAGGAGGAGGGGAGGGGGGGGGGGGGGGGACTGTCAGTAATGGGAAGAAAGAGGGTGCTGACATGAAAAGTTCAGTCTCTTCATCGGCAACACTTCCTCTCGTTGAGAGAAACAGTTTTTGTTTTGGGGGAGGGGAGGGAGCTGGGAGTGAGATAGGGGGAAAAGGCATGGGGAAAAGGGGAGGGGAAAAGGCATGGGGAAAAGGCATGGGGAAAAGGGGATGGGAAAAGGGGAGGGGAAAGGGGAGGGGAAAAGGCATGGGGAAAAGGGGAGGGGAAAGGGGAGGGGAAAAGGCATGGGGAAAAGGGGAGGGGAAAGGGGAGGGGAAAAGGCATGGGGAAAAGGGGAGGGGAAAAGGCATGGGGAAAAGGGGAGGGGAAAAGGGAGGGGGAAAAGGGGAGGGGAAAAGGCATGGGGAAAATGGGAGGGGAAAAGGGGAGGGGAAAAGGCATGGGGAAAAGGCATGGTGAAAAGGGGAGGGGAAAAGGGGAGGGGAAAAGGCATGGGGAAAAGGGGAGGGGAAAAGGGGAGGGGAAAAGGCATGGGGAAAAGGGGAGGGGAAAAGGCATGGGGAAAAGGGGAGGGGAAAAGGGGAGGGGAAAAGGCATGGTGGAAAGGGGAGGGGAAAAGGGGAGGGGAAAAGGCATGGGGAAAAGGGGAGGGGAAAAGGGGAGGGGAAAAGGGGAGGGGAAAAGGCATGGGGAAAAGGCATGGTGAAAAGGGAGGGGAAAAGGGGAGGGGAAAAGGCATGGGGAAAAGGGGAGGGGAAAAGGCATGGGGAAAAATAATAATAATAATAATGTATAATACTTATATAGCGCATTTCTTGTTACACAACTCAATGCGCTTACATCCACCATTTGCACTTATTCATCAACACTCGTTTACACAACGGGCTGCCTACCTGGGTAGTGCCGACTGAAGAGCTGCCAGCTGGCGCTTCATTCAGTCGTTTCCCGTGTCATCCAGTCAATATCGTTCACTCAGTTTCTTTACTTGCATGGGCAAAAGGGGAGGGGAAAAGGGGAAGGGAAAAGGCATGGGGAAAAGGCATGGTGAAAAGGGGAGGGGAAAAGGCATGGGGAAAAGGCATGGGGAAAATGTGAGGGGAAAAGGCATGGGGAAAAGGGGAGGGGAAAAGGCATGGGGAAAAGGCATGGTGAAAATGTGAGGGGAAAAGGCATGGGGAAAAGGGGAGGGGAAAAGGGGAGGGGAAAAGGGGAGGGGAAAAGGCATGGGGAAAAGGCATGGGGAAAAGGCAAGGGGAAAAGGCATGGGGAAAAGGGGAGGGGAATGGAGAGAGCAGTGGAGTGGATTGTGAAAAAAAGAGAATTAAGCCCTTCATTGACCGTATACAAGTAGCATTGAATTCTCTTTTGCCGGGAGAAACTTGTATTGCATATATCTTTACATGATTGTCTTTTTGTATATTTTCCATTTTGATTGTGTGCACAAGTGACAAATGCAGTCCATATAAAAAAAGACCATTGGGATGCAAATGGCATCATGGAATGAAATAACAGATTTTCTCTCCAGCGCTTTTGTTTTCTTTTGCTTTTCTGTGTCTTTGGATGTGCACAGTATGTGATGTAACATAAGGCTGACATTACCCACAGTTCATGCCTGAGTAGCTGTGTAAGTTCAGATGTACGTGTAGGAGTTTGCAAGGTGCAAGTGCACTCACCCGATGCATGGTCAGTAAAACTCCGTGTAGGAAGTTTGTGAGGAATACTTTTGGAAGCTATCTGTCTTAAATTTAAGTAGATCTTTTTAATGTTTGTTTTTGTTTTTTTCATCTTCCTTACCGTCTGAGTGGGATGACTCCACGCTGCTCATTCTGACTCTTCATACACAGCCACACCCAAGTTGGCCCAGATGCAGCCACAGCACTGGCACTCCTCAGGGAGCAGTCAATGTGGGGCCATTATGAGGCAGCCCACCAGAGACGATGGAGTATTGTTGTTGAGTCACTTTGGTGGTGTGCAGTCATGCCTGTTCTAATTCAGAATGCACAGAACGCCATCAACCAATTCCCACACTGATGACAGTAATTGTCAAGTGGTAGAATCAGCAGAAATTTTGATCCTCTGTGCCTCTCCCTCTCTCTCTCTCTTTCTCTCTCCCTCTCTGTCTGTCTCTGTCTCTGTCTGTCTCTCTCTCTCTGTCTGTCTGTCTCTCTTTTATTTGATGTTGATGGTCAGTTTCTTTGCAATGAATGAAACATAGCTAGTTGGGCAGTTTCATACAATGTGTACATTTGCTTACTCATTTATGAAGATTCGTGTGTACTTTTATTTTGTGTTATTCATTTTGACAAGACTTTTGAATTTGTAAGTGTTTGCATGACAAGAAGTTTATTCAGATGTGTAATGTTTGCAGAGAGAGATTCTGCCACTTACGCTCAAGGGAGAGTATGGAGACAGAGCAGCAGTGGTAGCTATCTGGAACCACAGAAATAAATAGGGTACCTTGATGGAGAAAGAGAGAGAGAGAGGGGGGGGGAGAGGGAAAGGGAGGGAGAGAGAGGGAGAGGGAGGGAGGGAGTGAGAGAGAGAGAGAGAGAGAGAGAGAGAGAGAGAGAGAGAGAGAGAGAGTTTTAACTGTCAAATGCAGGAAGTGTTTGTGAATGGACTTTGAGGATGATTAAAATGAATTTGAATTGCCTGACCTTGTGTGTGTGTGTGTGTGTGTGTGTGTGTGTGTGTGTGTGTGTGTGTGTGAGTGCGCTTGTGTGTGCGCCTGCGAGAGAGAGAGAGAAAGAGAGAGAGGGAGAGAGCATTATCAACAACATTTATAACAAAATTAACAAACAAAAGGAAAATAATGGATTGATTTGATACTCGAAAAGCCATAGTTTGTGTATTGGTCCATGCATACTAAATAACAGCACAAAAAGAAGATAACTTAGTGACAAGGAATATATTCTTTTAATGAAAATAAGAATACAACAACAAAACAACCCACAAATGTCATCATTGCCAATGTAGATTCAATAAAATTGTACAAGCACAATTCAGGACATTCATTCAATGTAACCCAGATACCACAAAGAATTCATCTGAAAATTACAGAATCCAGGAAAACAAGTTTATACAACCAAAGTATGAGTACAGAAGTTACGCCATGGCTCAGTGATTATTTTGTACCTAGATACATTTGTGAAGTACTTCATTGTGTCAGGTTTTGAAAGAAGTCTGTAAGTTATACTGGGGTGTAACCTAATACACAAAATGATAGCAGACATGAGAGTTGTCAACTTTCCATTGAAGTGCAACAAGCGTGAATACTAACTGGTGCAAACAATCCATTATTGCCCATCCTTTCTTCTTGTTTGTACGTGTGCGCATGCACACACGCCTCATGCATGCACGCCCACATGCATGCACACACACTCTTGCATATGTATGCACACACATGCATGCACGCACATACACATGCACTTGAAAATCGACATTTCTTTCTTTAAAGGTTGAAGCAATGCGCATTCAAAGTACACGAAGAGACAAGTGACAGCATGTTTGTATTTACAGTTTCTGTCAAGGCATCATCCATAGCAGAGCTGGTTTATTAAAAGCCTTATTCATTTCTGGTTCATAAGTATTTACAGGTTCTGTCAAGGCATCATCCAAAGCAGAGCTGCTTTATTAAAAGCCTTATTCATTTCTGGTTCATAAGTATTTACAGGTTCTGTCAAGGCATCATCCAAAGCAGAGCTGCTTTATTAAAAGCCTTATTCATTTCTGGTTCATAAGTATTTACAGTTTCTGTCAAAGCATCATCCAAAGCAGAGCTGCTTTATTAAAAGCCTTATTCATTTCTGGTTCATAAGTATTTACAGTTTCTGTCAAGGCATCATCCAAAGCAGAGCTGGTTTATTAAAAGCCTTATTCATTTCTGGTTCATAAGTATTTACAGTTTCTGTCAAGGCATCATCCAAAGCAGAGCTGGTTTATTAAAAGCCTTATTCATTTCTGGTTCATAAGTATTTACAGTTTCTGTCAAAGCATCATCAAAAGCAGAGCTGGTTTATTAAAAGCCTTATTCATTTCTGGTTCATAAGTATTTACAGTTTCTGTCAAAGCATCATCCAAAGCAGAGCTGCTTTATTAAAAGCCTTATTCATTTCTGGTTCATAAGTATTTACAGTTTCTGTCAAAGCATCATCCAAAGCAGAGCTGCTTTATTAAAAGCCTTATTCATTTCTGGTTCATAAGTATTTACAGTTTCTGTCAAAGCATCATCCAAAGCAGAGCTGCTTTATTAAAAGCCTTATTCATTTCTGGTTCATAAGTATTTACAGTTTCTGTCAAAGCATCATCCAAAGCAGAGCTGTTTATTAAAAGCCTTATTCATTTCATGCGTTTTTACATATGGTGTTGATAAGTATTTACAGTTTCTGTCAAGGCATCATCCAAAGCAGAGCTGGTTTATTAAAAGCCTTATTCATTTCTGGTTCATAAGTATTTACAGTTTCTGTCAAAGCATCATCCAAAGCAGAGCTGGTTTATTAAAAGCCTTATTCATTTCTGGTTCATAAGTCCAGTCTGAGCTATCATTTTTTTCTAAGATGATTCTGCTAACCAGTAAGTAATATGATTAGTGTGACTGACACATGAACAACATGAGCCCACAGAATGCCAACACATTACAGTATCGTTACCATGTATCTCTGATCTTCTGTGTGCGTATATGTTACACAAACTCCATGTTCCTGGGTAGTTCACAATCCTTGCAAAAGTTTGTGTAAAATGTGAACTTGAGAAAGATGAAGTTCAAGCAATCTAGTCTCAGATTTAGCTACTTTCAAATGAAAATCTACATTGTCTGTGATGCTAATGAGATTATTGTTGAGAGAGTGGATTGTAAACAGACAGAAACTAAATCAGAGACTGGTTTGTTTAAAGTTTGTCTAATGCCCGGGTCACACCTGAAGCACCGACCTTGGTGATCATGCTGACCTGTCACATCTTGTCAGTTGTGATATTGGTAGCCTGGTCCTCCACCAAGACTACCACGACTACAAGGATTAGGGGTGTGTAGTAGTCGCATATTATAAGTTCAGTTCTGAACCGAAGTAAAAGTGGAGCAAGACTGCGAACTTTCCTCACCCTGTGACAGTGTTACACGACTGTTTTCACAGGCAATGCAAGAGTTCCACTGATGTATGCGATCTTCAAGACAACTCCACTACATCGTACAATACTCATGTACTCATTGCATCTGCCTCAAAGTGGTTTAAAACTCCCTGCTTTTTGCCAACTACTTTCACTAAAGGGGTCTATAGTCAAGTGGTTAAAGTGTTGCCTGCAGAGCTGACAGTTATCAGTTCGAACCATCCTTGTGATAATCTTTTTTTTCAGCTTCTGTCTACCCGGCAGAAAGTGGGTACCTGATTCAGTTCAGAAAGGTTGAAGGCGGAGGATGGAGAAGGATTGGCACCGTTTTTGATCCTGCCATGCCCTAGACATGGTGAACCTGTGACAGTTCACTGTGATCATGTCATGCCCTAGACATGGTGAACCTGTGACAGTTCACTGTGATCATGCCATGCCTAGACATGGTGAACCTGTGACTGTTCACTGTGATCCTGCCATACCCTAGACATGGTGAACCTGTGACTGTTCACTGTGATCATGTCATACCCTAGACATGGTGAACCTGTGACTGTTCACTGTGATCCTGCCATGCCCTAGACATGGTGAACCTGTGACAGTTCACTGTGATCCTGCCATGCCCTAGACATGGTGAACCTGTGACTGTTCACTGTGATCCTGCCATGCCCTAGACATGGTGAACCTGTGACTGTTCACTGTGATCCTGCCCTGCCCTAGACATGGTGAACCTGTGACAGTTCACTGTGATCCTGCCATGCCCTAGACATGGTGAACCTGTGACTGTTCACTGTGATCCTGCCCTGCCCTAGACATGGTGAACCTGTGACAGTTCACTGTGATCCTGCCATGCCCTAGACATGGTGAACCTGTGACTGTTCACTGTGATCCTGCCATGCCCTAGACATGGTGAACCTGTGACTGTTCACTGTGATCCTGCCATGCGCTAGACATGGTGAACCTGTGACTGTTCACTGTGATCCTGCCATGCCCTAGACATGGTGAACCTGTGACTGTTCACTGTGATCCTGCCATGCCCTAGACATGGTGAACCTGTGACAGTTCACTGTCATCATGCCATGCCATAGACATGGTGAACCTGTGACTGTTCACTGTGATCATGCCATGCCCTAGACATGGTGAACCTGTGACTGTTCACTGTGATCATGCCATGCGCTAGACATGGTGAACCTGTGACTGTTCACTGTGATCCTGCCATGCCCTAGACATGGTGAACCTGTGACTGTTCACTGTGATCCTGCCCTGCGCTAGACATGGTGAACCTGTGACTGTTCACTGTGATCATGTCATGCCCTAGACATGGTGAACCTGTGACTCTTCACTGTGATCATGTCATGCCCTAGACATGGTGAACCTGTGACTCTTCACTGTGATCATGTCATGCCCTAGACATGGTGAACCTGTGACTGTTCACTGTGATCATGTCATACCCTAGACATGGTGAACCTGTGACTGTTCACTGTGATCATGTCATACCCTAGACATGGTGAACCTGTGACTGTTCACTGTGATCATGCCATGCGCTAGACATGGTGAACCTGTGACAGTTCACTGTGATCCTGCCATGCCCTAGACATGGTGAACCTGTGACAGTTCACTGTGATCCCGCCATGCGCTAGACATGGTGAACCTGTGACTGTTCACTGTGATCCTGCCATGCCCTAGACATGGTGAACCTGTGACAGTTCACTGTCATCATGCCATGCCATAGACATGGTGAACCTGTGACTGTTCACTGTGATCATGCCATGCCCTAGACATGGTGAACCTGTGACTGTTCACTGTGATCATGCCATGCGCTAGACATGGTGAACCTGTGACTGTTCACTGTGATCCTGCCATGCCCTAGACATGGTGAACCTGTGACTGTTCACTGTGATCCTGCCCTGCGCTAGACATGGTGAACCTGTGACTGTTCACTGTGATCATGTCATGCCCTAGACATGGTGAACCTGTGACTCTTCACTGTGATCATGTCATGCCCTAGACATGGTGAACCTGTGACTCTTCACTGTGATCATGTCATGCCCTAGACATGGTGAACCTGTGACTGTTCACTGTGATCATGTCATACCCTAGACATGGTGAACCTGTGACTGTTCACTGTGATCATGTCATACCCTAGACATGGTGAACCTGTGACTGTTCACTGTGATCATGCCATGCGCTAGACATGGTGAACCTGTGACAGTTCACTGTGATCCTGCCATGCCCTAGACATGGTGAACCTGTGACAGTTCACTGTGATCCCGCCATGCGCTAGACATGGTGAACCTGTGACTGTTCACTGTGATCATGCCATGCCCTAGACATGGTGAACCTGTGACTGTTATGTTGTTATGTTGTCCACGGGGAACCAGGAATTTCCCACTCTACACCTCAAACCTCCAGGCAATGCTGAGACTTGAACCCCTACCCCTCACATTGAAAAGCATGTGCTCTAACCATGAGAAATTGATATTGTTATATATGAACAGCACACACACACACACACACACACACACACACACACACACACACACAGAGGCACACACACACACACACACACACACACACACACACACACACACACACACACACACACACACACACACACACACACACACACAAAGAAATAATATCCACAAAACAAAATACGTGTAAATCAATATTTTCTGGGACCTTCCCAGAGTGCTAGTTCCTGTTTATAATTGAACAGAAGGATGAAAGTTTCAAGTTGTGCAGTAAAGATCTCGGTGTAGAAAAGTGACAAAAGTTCATGACAGACGGTCCAGCTGTTCTCTATATTGATAATTTAAACTCCAATGCTGCCAGTACTAAAGTATGTACACTTGTTTTCTTTCTGGTTATATCATTTCATTCCTTACATTGAAATGGAGGCCTCTTCAAAGTGTGAATTGCATTGGACAGTGATAATAGGATTAGATTTTTGTATCTGTCCCATCTCTGTTGAGTTTGGGATGCTCACAAAAACAGCAAAGATTAATCTTGAACACCTGACTATATTCTCTCACACCCACATGAATATACACACAAACACAGAACTAACATTCCCATTCTGTCATCAAAGTTTTTGCAGGGTTTTGTGTGCCGCTGTGTGAAATGGGCGTAAGAGACACAAGCTGATCTTCTGATGTAAAATTATTATTGAGAAAATATCACGAACAATGTTTGCTTTGTTACTTAAATATAGTTGTACTTCTTAACAACTCCACCCCAAACGACATAAAAACAAGAAGAAAAGGTTTTTTTTTTTTTTTCGTGTAATGTTCATTCTAATGCAGTCTAGAAGGGAATTAATCTTGCTAACATTTGCCTAACAGTAAATAATAAGCCGCTATAGTTACTTCCCTTTAATTTACCACACTACTTGAAAGATGATTACTTCTTATGACTTCGGATTTAAAATCCATGTATGGAATAAAACTGTTCTGGTTTAGTGGTAGTAAACATGGCACCGAACTCCGTGCTTTAAAAACCCACTGCATTCACATAGTCGTATATCAGATCACTATCACCATCTTCAATGACAAGGAAGGAGTAGATCGTCGGGGTGCATTGACGCATGTACATGCCTGCGTAGTCAGGGATTTCCTCATCACCCTGTCCCACGTTGTCCATGACTGACTGAAGGCGTATTATCAACCAGTTCAGTCCTTTACTCTGTCCACCCAGGACAGAATCCACCAAGGCGTATTATCAACCAGTTCAGTCCTTTACTCTGTCCACCCAGGACAGAATCCACCAAGGCGTATTATCAACCAGTTCAGTCCTTTACTCTGTCCACCCAGGACAGAATCCACCAAGGCGTATTATCAACCATTCAGTCCTTTACTCTGTCCACCCAGGACAGAATCCACCGTCCACTGTACTCTCTCGGACGGACCAGAAGTCACGTCAACACACATAGTTGTAGTTGGTACAAAACGCATCTTAACGCAATCTTGTCTGCCATGTTTTCATGCGCATGGAACTGAACGCAGCTTGAAAAAGCCTTTTGTGGGATCCCTGGCGTGCAGAATTGAGAAAGATAAAAAAAATTATTTGTATGGTGACCGTGTGTAACACACACACACACACACACACACACACACACACACACCACACACACACACACACACACACACACACACACACACCACACGCACACGCACGCACGCACGCACGCACGCACGCACGCACGCACGCACGCACGCACACCACACACACACACACACACACACACACACACACACACACACACGTACTTTCAGAACCTTAGTGTAAGTAGAATACACGTCTAAATGTCTGGACGAAACATCATGAGATGGGATACTCTGTACTCTTCCTTCCCAAACATTTCCACAGAACAGAGCAAACTTCCAGCATTCCTGACTTCGATCCTCTGCTAAGAACCCTCCTGGGGTGTCCTTCTTGGCAGCAGTGCCAGCACCAGGCTACATCTTGCTGAAAGATTCAGCAGGCATTGTGAACAGAATGTACTCAGTCACAATAGTGATCGTTGACTTTGGTCTTCACTGAGAATACGGGAAGTAAAACCAGATTGATGCACCTGTAAGGTTTAGAACCATTGTTACCATGCAGACAGGTGAAAAACTGCGGAACAAAATATTGTTTTTCGTTCTCTATGTGTGGCTGCATGTCTGTCTGCTGACTGCAAAATATCTGGTGAACACTTCAGCAGATGTACGTTAATCTTTACAGGGTTGTTCGAAGGGTCGATACTTTCAACTGATTAATATTTGAGGTTTCTAAGTACAGAACGGACTTAAACTTCTGTCACATGGCAGCTGCAAACCAACACTTAGTGCCGAAAATAATTGCACCGCATTATTTGTTTGATTTCCTAACTGATAAACTGTGGACGAGGTCAGAGAAGTTATTTCGCATGTGCTCTCACTTCACGACGTGATCTATTCGCTGTAATAAGCTTTCTTCGATTGAGCATTATGAAGCAATGAACGGCGCAGGTATGCCTCACCTGTAAAATCAAATAGCAGACGAGAAGAGGACAGGCCTGCTTCAAAATCCTGGATGTGGTAGAAGCTTGGTGTGTGGTCTCGATTTATTCCAAGCCTATTTGACCTGTGGGTGAGCTGTATTTAGGCCTAAGGCTGAAAGAAATAAGCAGCAAAACCAGGCAGTTTGGTCTCCATGTCTGATTATTTTCTGTGTACGAGTCGACAGTCGTAAAGCAATATTACTGCTGTAAGCCGCTACGGCATTTTACCATGACGTGTCTTAAAAAAACAAAAAAAGCTGCGAAATTCCTATTGCTTTCGACTGCATGTTTGCACATGTTTGGAATGATTGTTTTACCCGCAAACAGTACTTTGTGACATAGGTCTAAGTACACCCGATGCCGATGAAGGGAAAATCAAAGGTCAATGCTTATGTACAGTGCCTTTGAGAATATGGAGTCTTCGTATCTTCATTTCAGAGGTTGTTTTTATTCTGTATAGTTTGCTCACAATATGTTTAGATAGGAACACCATTCATCTCTCTCTCTCAAAACAAAAACAAAACAAACAAAAAAAAAAAAAAAGAAAAAAAAAAAGAAAAAAAAAAGAAAAAGAAAAAAGAAAAAAAATCGTATCCGAACGATCTTTCACACGCAAGTATTCATACAGCATCGCATCATCGTAGCGCGCACCGAACACTGCTTATACTTTATGTGGGTCAAGGTCAATGTCAAGTTCAAGGGGAAGGTCAGAAGGCCTCCGAAGACAGCCGCCAGGGGGTTTGGACTGTATCTTGAACCATGGAGTCTCCTTGTACAGAAACCACAGGTTGCCCACCCACACCAGCATGTTGAAAAAGCCGAAAATCTGGAACAGACGACAGCAAGATGAAAATAATAATAATAATAATAATAATGTATAATACTTATATAGCGCATTTCTTGTTACACAACTCAATGCGCTTACATCCACCATTTGCACTTATTCATCAACACTCGTTTACACAACGGGCTGCCTACCTGGGTAGTGCCGACTGAAGAGCTGCCAGCTGGCGCTTCATTCAGTCGTTTCCCGTGTCATCCAGTCAATATCGTTCACTCAGTTTCTTTACTTCCTTCATTCTTTTTTTCATTTCTTACGCAGGGTGCATGCTGTGTGTAACGTGTCATCCATACCAACGGCCAAACTGGCCTACTCTTCCGAATGTGAGGTATAATGTGAAGAAACATCATGGTGTTAGATAATCCCTTCCTCACACACACACACACACACACACACACACACACACACACACACACACACACACACACACACACATACGCATGCGCGCGTGCGCGCGCGAGCGTAACACACACAGACACACAGACACACACACACACACACACACACACACACACACACACACACACACACACATACGCATGCGCGCGTGCGCGCGCGAGCGTACACACACACACACACACTCACACACACACACACACACACACACACACACACACACACACACACACACGCGCGCGCGCGCGCGCGCGCGTGCGCGCGATCACACACACAGACACACAGACACAGACACAGACACACAGACACAGACACAGACACACACACACACACACACAACACACACACACACACACACAACACACACACTCACACACACACACACACACTCATCGTAAGCATTGTTTGTTTGCACTTATTTGGTTTCCTTCAATGTTCATTTGTTTAATATATCTATCTAAAACAAAATCCTCCCCCCCCCCTCCCCCCCCCCCCCCCCCCCCCCCCCCCCCCGAAAAAGAAAAGAAAAGAAAAGAAAATCAAACGAAAACTCTTTCACTGTTCACAATCTGCTTTGAAAGTTATGGGGGGGGGGGGGGGGGGGGGGGGGAGGGATGAAGAAGTCTATAATAGGCACTCCCCCCCTACCCTCCCCCTCTCTCCCCCCCACACGCTTTCATTCAAAATCTATTACCGTTGGCAAGATTCGTTAAACCGGGTTAAAACAAATAGTTAATGGAGTCCTGAAAAAAAAACCCGTTATACTCAAACTGTGTACGATTATAGAACAGTATCATAGAGCATGTTGGTATTAAAAAAGAAATCTTTAGGCATCTAGGTTCCTTTGTATTTCAGTCTGGTTGGTGCTTGACAATTGCAGATTCAACAATGTGTGCGTGCGTGCGTGCGTGTGTATGTGTATGTGTGTGTTGTGTGTGTGTTGGTGTGTGCGCGCGTGTGCGTGCGTGCGTGCGTGCGTGTGTGTGTGTGCGTGTGTGTGTGTGCGTGCGTGCGTGCGTGCGTGCGTGTGTGTGTGTGTGTGTGTGTGTGTGTGTGTGTGTATGCGTGCGTGCGTGTGTGCGTGCGTGCGTGCGTGCGTGTGTGTGTGTGTGTGTGTGTGTGTGTGTGTGTGTGTGTGTGTGTGTGTGTGTGTGCGTGCGTGTGAGTGTGTAAATGCCAGAAGCCTGGGAAGATGCAACTTTTTGGGAGGACAGGGGATGCGGATTTGGGGAGGACAGGGGATGCGGATTTGGGGGGGGGGGGGGGGGGGGGGAGGGAAACTCATGACCAATGTCTACCCATAACATTCTGTGTAAAGTATGAACAGTACAAAGGAATGACACTGGATGGCTGGACGATATGTCGTAGAATAAATTTGTCAACAGAGAACCGACTCGGAAAACAGGTCTGCTTAGCACAAAACACACAAACACAAAGAATTCTAGACATGCATAAATTCATGCGTTCATACCTTAATACACGAGAGAAACACATGCATCTGAGTAGCACTGGTAGGACTGTGGAACTGTGACGGAGAGAGAGAGAGAGAGAGAGAGAGGAGAGAGAGAGAGAGAGAGAGAGAGGGGGCCCAACAAATCAACAACCCACTAGCCCACATCTATCCTCCCTCTTCACCTCCCACAACCCCCCCCTGTTCCCCAACCTACCCACAGAGGCGTCTGAGACTGCCAAAGTTTGTGCCCACACGACTGACGGCACACCTGCCGGAGGGGGAGGAGGAGCTGGGGGTGGGGGTGGGGGTGGGGGCGGCGGAGGGGCGGCAGTCGGGGAAGCCGGGTGATGAAAGAAGCCGCCCCTCCCCGCAGGGTCCGTCACTCCCTGGAGGCCCACCACGCCGGCCGCCCAGGCCGAGGAGGCCACCAGCCAGAGAGCCGTCAGGACCACAGACACCACGAAATCCTGGACAGATTAAGGACAGCAAGGGCGGCAGCGTGTTGATACATTATGTATAGGAACTACGATTTTAAGACCCCCCCAAAAAAACAACAACAAAAAAACACAAAAAAACAAAAACAAAAACAAAAACAAAAAAAACACCACCACCATTACCACCACCACCACCAATTACCAGCAGCAACATCAGCAGCAGCAAAAGCAACAAAACATGGAAAACTCTTCAGCTCCTAACTGCATGACCCTTACCCTCGCCTTAACCCTGACCTGCATGACCCTTACCCTCGCCTTAACCCTGACCTGCATGACCCTTACCCTCGCCTTAACCCTGCCTGCATAACCCTTACCCTCGCCTTAACCCTGACCTGCATGACCCTTACTCTCGCCTTAACCCTGACCTGCATGACCCTAACCCTCGCCTTAACCCTGACCTGCATGACCCTAACACTCGCCTTAACCTTAACCATTACTTTAACCCTGACCTGCATGACCCTAACACTCGCCTTAACCCTGACCTGCATGACCTTAACCCTCGCCTTAACCCTGACCTGCATGACTCTTGCCTTCGCCTTAACCTTAACCGTTACCCTGACTCAGACTCTAACCCAACTCCAGTCCGAACTCTGTCTTAACCCTGGATAAAACCTTAGAAAAGGCTTCACTTCAGTTGCGCTGGCCGAGTTGGGAGCAGTAGGGTTATCTTCTCCTTTCTCCATCGCTAAAAGAAAAAAATGTCTGCCCCAAACGACAGTAGGAGCGGAGGGGGGAGGGGGAAGAGGGGAGTGGTGAGGCGGCGGGGGGGGGGTGGGGGTGGGGGGGGGGTACATCACAGCTGTCGGAATCAGAACTCTGTAATACACGGCTG
This sequence comes from Conus canariensis, assembly GCA_033310375.1. NCBI lineage: Eukaryota > Metazoa > Mollusca > Gastropoda > Neogastropoda > Conidae > Conus > Conus canariensis. The sequence goes on from CM065734.1 coordinate 65,647,053, forward strand.
TTCTATAACGGTCATCAGAATGAGTGGCCTTATGTTTATATGCGCTCATCTCTCTCTCTCTCTCTCTCTCTCTCTCTCTCTCTCTCTCTCTCTCTCTCTCTCTCTCCACGTACATTTTAACTGAAGTAACAGATGTACTTACCATGAACATTTACAACCCACGCATTTTAAAACCCAAACAGTTTAAAACCCAAATAGTTTAAAACCGAAACATTTTAAAACCAAAGCAGTTTAAGAGCCAAACAGCTTAATAAATCCAAACAGTTTAAAACTGATAACAGTGCAGTCTTGTCCAGCACAAATGCACTACGTCTGTGCGGGCGTCCTTGAGCCGAGAAAGCCTTTGTCATCTCTTTCGAATGGATCTTGACCATCGCCAGTTTGATTGTCTGTCTGTGAATGGTTGGTCCTGGGGGTGGGAGTGTTGTGACTCGCTGCCTCCTCCCCCACAGCTCATGCTCCACTCGGGCTTGTTTCTGTTAATTCGTTTGAGAATGTTGGGGTATGTGCTAGAGACCAAACCTTTAAAACGTCAATGCCACAGTTCCAGAGAGTTATTTCACAAATCGCCCAGTCAAGCATTTTTCATGGTGGATTATCATGACACATGGCAGAAATCTGCCTGTGATATTATCACATCAACGTCTGTAGGAAGCAGTTTGTCAACATAGCCACGTCTGTAGGAAGTAGTCTGTCAACATAGCCTTGTCTGTAGGAAGTAGTCTGTCAACATTGCCAGGTCTGTAGGAAGTAGTCTGTCAACATAGCCACGTCCGTAGGAAGCAGTTTGTCAACATAGCCACGTCTGTAGGAAGTAGTCTGTCAACATAGCCACGACTCTAGGAAGTAGTCTGTCAACATAGCCACGACTGTAGGAAGTAGTCTGTCAACACAGCCATGTCTGTAGGAAGTAGTCTGTCAACATTGCCAGGTCTGTAGGAAGTAGTCTGTCAACATAGCCACGACTGTAGGAAGTAGTCTGTCAACATAGCCACGTCTGTAGGAAGTAGTCTGTCAACATTGCCCGGTCTGTAGGAAGTAGTCTGTCAACATTGCCAGGTCTGTAGAAAGTAGTCTGTCAACATTGCCACGTCTGGTGGAAGTGGTCTGTCAACATAGCCACGTCTGTAGGAAGCAGTTTGTCAACATTGCCCGGTGTGTAGGAAGCAGTCTGTCACCATAGCGACGAATGGATGCAAAGATGCAGTCTTCAAACCTACTCATGTCCTGTCTGTCCTTGCAATCAGAACACATATTGGTGCTGTGACTTTCCAGGCAAACTGCATGACTTCTGCATTGTGTTCATAGATTGTAGCTGCCTGCTCTTATAGGCCGAATCCTTCACCATGTATCCAAGAAGTCTCGATCGTTGGAACTCAAGGCAAAAGTCGTTGACGATGGATTGTCATGTGCGTTATATATTTTCCTTCTAATCCAAGGGAGTCTTGGAATAAAACCCGAATCGTAGTCAGTCTGATTAACTGTAGACTGAAAATCCATGCCAACTGTTTGTGCTCTTAGGTTTGATGACCTGACATAGCCGTGGATTTGTTCTCTGAAAGTTTACTGGAAGAATCTCACAGATTTTTGAACAGTCTTTGTCTTCTTCTTACACACGGGAGGTTAAAGGTCATTGCTCATTTTTACGTGACTCTGATGGATGTGCGCATTGTTATCTGACAAGATGTTGTCATGAAGACAGCTCTGGAGCAAACCCAGCGAACTGCACCCAAGAAATAAGTTTTCGGACAGTCACCGAGAACAAAGGATTTCGGACAGTCGTCGAGAACAAAGTTTTTGGATGGACACCTAAAACAAAGGATTTTGGACAGTCGTCGAGAGCAAAGTTTTCGGACAGTCACTGAGAAGAAAGGTTTCGGACAGTCACCGAGAACAAAGGTTTTGGATAGTCATTGAGAAGAAAGGTTTCGGACAGTCACCGAGAACAAAGGTTTTGGATAGTCATTGAGAAGAAAGGTTTCGGACAGTCACCGAGAACAAAGGATTTTGGACAGTCGTCGAGAGCAAAGTTTTCGGACAGTCACTGAGAAGAAAGGTTTCGGACAGTCACCGAGAACAAAGGATTTCGGACAGTCGTCGAGAGCAAAGTTTGCGGACAGTCATTGAGAAGAAAGGTTTCGGACAGTCACCGAGAACAAAGGATTTCGGACAGTCGTCGAGAGCAAAGTTTGCGACAGTCATTGAGAAGAAAGGTTTCGGACAGTCACCGAGAACAAAGATTTCGGACAGTCGTCGAGAGCAAAGTTTGCGGACAGTCATTGAGAAGAAAGGTTTCGGACAGTCACGAGAACAAAGGATATCGGACAGTCGCCCAGAAGAAAGGTTTGGACAATAAATGAGAAGAAAGGTTTTGGACAGTCATTGAGAACAAAGGTTTGGACAGTCATTGAGAACAAAGGTTTTGGACAGTCGTGATTCGCCCAACCGTGATACACCCAGAAGTGGGGAGGAGAAAGGTGGGAGGGGGGACTGGGAGGGGAAGGAGGGAGGTTGCGGAAGGGTGGTGGGTGGGACAAGGGGGCGGGGAAGGTGGGTGTCAGACAAAGAATGGCGAAACTGCAAACGTTCAGTCAACTTGACCCCTCCCTTCTGCGTCGTCTGTACGCGTGAAATGTCTGGGTTTCTATGGTGAGATGGGCAGTTCAGCCCCCCCCCCCCCCCCCCCACCTGCCCCGTCCCTTTTTGTATGAAAATTTATATTGTCAGTTTTATTATGAGCAATGGTAATACCAGTAATACTATTTTTTAACCACTGCAGTCTTTATAGTGGTATTGTGCCATCGCCGTCTCCTATTCCTCCTTCTCCTCCTCCTTCGGTATTTGCGGTGATCTTGTTGTCATCGTTATTACTGTTATCAGCATCACTGCTGCTATTGCTGCTGCTGCTGCTGCTACCTGTCTTGTTGCTTTTGATGTCACGATAATGATGATGATAATGATAGTAGTAGTAATGATAACAATAATAATGATAATAGCAATAATATTGATGATGATGATAACGATCATAATAATAACAGTAGTAGTAGTAGTAGTAGTAGTAGTAGTAGTAGTAGTAGTAGTAGTAGTAGTAGTAGTAAGAGCAGCAGCAGCAGCAGCAGCAGCAGCAGCAGCAGCAGAAGCAGCAGCAGATAACAGACTCACCTTCTCTTTCCATCACACACACACACACACACACACACACACACACACACACACACACGCACGCACGCACGCACGTACGCACGCACGCACGCACACACACACACACACACACACACACACACACACACACACACACACACACACACACACACAGAGGAACCCATCAACAAACACACCACGGACGCTTACCACAATAATGACGCGGGGATCTTTGCGGTAGAGGTCATCGAAGAAGATGTAGATGACGAGGGCGGCCAGGCAGTAGAGCAGCACCAGCACCCCCACAAAGACGAAGAACTGGGCAGAAGCCTGGGCCCTGAGAGTAGACACACGTCCCCCTGCCCCCCAGCATCACTGCTGCCGCCGCCACACACCGGGTATTTGATGCACACCTTTTCCAGACTGCAACCCCAAATGTTGATTGGACATCAGTCAATGGTGTATCTTCTTTCCTGTTTGGTATTGGTATTGGTGTTATGTTGCACTATGTTGTTTGTTATGTTGCACTATGTTGTTTGTTATGTTGCACTATGTTGTTTGTTATGTTGCACTATGTTGTGTGCTATGTTGCACTATGCTGTGTGCTATGTTGCACTATGTCGTGTGTTATGTTGCACTATGTTGTGTTATGTTGCACTAGGTTGTGTGTTATGTTGCACTATGTTGTGTGTTATGTTGCATTAGGTTGTGTGCTATGTTGCACTATGTTGTGTGCTATGTTGCGCTATGTGTGTGCTATGTTGCGCTATGTTGTGTGCTATGTTGCGCTATGTTGTGTGCTATGTTGCGCTATGTTGTGTGCTATGTTGCGCTATGTTGTGTGCTATGTTGCGCTATGTTGTGTGCTATTTGCGTATGTTGGTGCTAGTTGCGCTATGTTGTGTGCTATGTTGCGCTATGCTTTTCAGTTTTGTCTTTTATTGTGCTGTACGGATGTAAGTTCGAAAGAGACTCCGTGCGTGGATGTACGCATGCGTGAAAACACACCAAACAAAGCAAAACAAAGCAAAACAGAACAAAACGAAACACCGCAGAATAATACAAAGGAGGAATGTCGCTTTTCTGATTTTGGTGAAATGTTCACCTCCTGATTATATTATCTAACAGAGGTACAACCGACTCAACGGTTAATGAGAATGACAAAAATTAATGAAAGTATTGTCGCACGCACGCACACACACACACACACACACACACACACACACACACACACACACACACACACACACACACACACACACCACACACATCACAGTAGGAAACACAATTCAAAGGAGCTGACAAAAAATGTGCATGGCTGGACCATCATGTTTTAATGAATTTTCAACTCACCTACAGTGTGTCAGTTTCCGTTAAATATTCCAGGAGACTGCCATGATACACTCCAGAGAACGCGCACACCACTCTGTGAGTGCATGCATGAGTAAACATGCCCTGTCGCCTGCACGTGCCTCCTTTCCAACTCTCCACTCGCACACCCCACTCACGCACATACACACACGCACACATACAATCAGAGAGAGAGAGAGGAGAGAGAGAGAGAGAGAGAGAGAGAGAGAGAGAGAGAGAGAGAGAGAGAGAGAGAACGGAAAATGTTTTATTCAGTATTCAACACACACCATGGCACGATCAACATTCTCTCTCTCTCTCTCTCTCTCTCTCTCTCTCTCTCTCTCTCTCTCTCTCTCTCTCTCTCTCTCTCTCTCTCTCTCATGCATTGATTGTTACATTCTTTCATTTTTTTGTTTTTTTTGTTTTGCTTCTTACTCGTACATTTTTTCTTGCCCAGAGGGCTGGATGTAAAAAGTATTTATGCTTAATCCACTACCCTCTTAAGACAAAATTCATTCATTCGTTCGTTCCTTCCTTCTCTCTCGTTCTTCATATATTCAACGGTTAATACATATTTTAGTTTAATATGTTTTTGGTTGCAAGTCTGTCATTGAGCTCATTACACGCACATTAGACATTCCAGAGCAACGATTGAGAGGATGGTTCAACTATAATAGGTAGAGCAACATATCAAATCAACATAATGGATCAGTTAGCATATGTTTGAAATAAAATGTTTTGAAGAAAAGACGGAAAAAAAACTTACAGATTGTAACATTGATAATGACTCCTGTTTATCCTACTGCAACAATAAAAGCAGCAGCAGCAGCAACGACAATAACAAAGACAGCAACAACGACAATAACAACAACAACGACGACGACGACAAGAATAACAACAGCAACAACAATAACTGCTGCTACTACTACTACTACTACTACTACTACTAGTCAGTGTGGAATGGACACTGGGTGTAATGCCCTGCTGGTCAATACATGATAACACATTGTGGTCAGTGTGGAATGCACACTGGGTGTAATGCCCTGCTGGTCAATACATGATAACACATTGTGGTCAGTGTGGAATGCACACTGGATGTAATGCCCTGCTGGTCAATACATGATAACACATTGTGGTCAGTGTGGAATGCATACTGGGTGTAATGCCCTATTACACTGTGGTCAGTGTGGAATGCACACTGGGTGTAATGCCCTACTGGTCAATACATGATAACATTGTGGT